>JBAMYA010000011.1:10531939-10574403 GCA_037176975.1 Arrhamphus sclerolepis | reverse complement strand
TTCACACAGTTCTCGTTTCACCTCTGTTAGGCTATGTGCCTGTTACTACCTCCAAAGCTGGAACAGAGGCGTAATAGTGGTGGAACGACATGTCCTTCTGCCTCCGTGAATTCTGCTAGTTATACTGAAAAAAAAAAGAAAGAAAAATAATCACCTGACTTGACTGCATCAAAACACTGACATGTTGTGCTTATTGGCTGGGAAATGTCCATCACAAAAGTTCTATTTATTAAAGAAAAAAAATATGTAGGGCATAAAAGGTCAAATGGTTCTGGAGTACAATCACAGCTGATATCATGCAATAACAACTGACACTTGGAAACAATGTGACATATTTGTTTTCATCATCCCTGCGGGGATCAGCTTACTCTGGTGTAAGCGGATAAACCTAAATGAGTCACTTTTATTATTACAATTAGAAGTAGCAAGTAATGCTAGTGTTCTTATTTCATGGTTAATTTCTTTGGCTTCCAAAACAACAAAAAGTAGTTAAGTAGTAGTAATGTTTTGATTGGGTGGGAGGGGTTTATAAGGCTTTATAAGGACAATCCCATTTGTACTGACACAGCCGTTGCTTATGTAATGGGAGATTTTAGCAGGACACTGTGTTCCCTGACAAAGGCATTTCTATTCAAAACCATATGTGGCAGGCTTCCAGAGAATCATTCACAGAGGGTGAAGTGCTGTCTATCTGAAGAGGAGGAAATAAACAAGGAGCAGACGGTCAGATAGTGTTATCATAAAGTGGAGGTGAATTCGTCCGCTTTTGTGGAAAAACTTTGAACCATGTCCCACCGTTGCTGAATGTGAGTGTAAATAAAAATCAGTGTAGCAAGTTTTCTCGCAGCTTTACGGTAAGATCTGAGATGCTCGCTGCAGTATGAGGTCGGTTTGCTTTCTTGAGCTTTAATAGTTGATTTGGCCTCCTGCACAGTCTCAGAATTAAAATACAGTATGCAGTTCTTATATCTGTTACATTTGGATGTGCATTGGAAAAAAAAGGTCATAAAGTATGAACAGTGTACATACATAAGGCAACATGAAGACAATATTAAACGTCAGTGTTTCTATACCATGTAAATATGGTTCAGACAACAGAGTTGAAGAAGAGATTTTCCATTTTAAAAGCAGTTCAAGAAATCTCTGTCTAAAGACGCGACAGGTCACTCGTCAGTGCAATACAACCATAGTAAAGTAGCCCAGAAGGGACAAATTGAAGCTTTGAGAACAGGCACATTTATGTTATTTTGAATTACTTAGGCTTTGGATTCAATTTGTGCCACTAGATGACACTATACCCTGCATACTGAACAGTAAAGAAAATGCTCTCAATTTGAAGTTTGAAAATCAAAACTGAAGGTATATTTGAGTCCAGAGGACCTTTGCAGAATGTGGGTCTAGACATAACCTAGCTTAGCCCACTGCATGAACGCCAAGCTACGATAAGAAGCTGTCAAGCCAGGTGTAAGATGTATGTACAGCTTTTTTTCACTGTGAACATGCAGTCACAGGTTTCATTTCAATTTCAAAGAAAAACAACAGAAAATCAACAATAAGCTCTTTCAAAAAGGAGTTTCGACTTAAGATTCATGGTTCCACAGGAAAAGAGCTGGAAAACTAAAAGCTTTGGCTCCCATTCTGAACTTGGACACTCTGGGAACTGAGTAAACTGGCAGATGGGGAACTAAGTGGTCTGGTAGGTTGGTACGGAACAATAATAAGATGGAGACAGGCCATCTCTGGCTTTATATATCATGAAGAGAATTTTGAATTGAATTCTGACTGTACAGGTAACCACTGAAGCTAAAGTCTCTCTTGGCAGTACCATTCAGAGGTCTGACGGCAGCATTTTGGATCAACTGAAGCATTTTAATGGAAATATTTGGACATCCAGCTAAAATGCCACAGCAGTTGTCCAGCCCTGATACGACAAATGCATGTATCAGCTTTTCTGCATCACTCTGGTTTCCTTCCCACTGTCCTAATTCTCCTCATTTCCTTACCCAGCTGGCCTTTGGCAGGAGGGTCCCCCTAAGAGCTGGGCCCTGCTCAAGGTTTCTTTCCACGAGAGAGTTTTTTTCTTGCCACTGATGGCGTTGCCATGTGCTTGGGGGTCAAGCTCTGGGTTTCTTAAGCGCCTGGAGATGACTTGTCTTATAAATTGAATTGAATTGAATTGAATTAGAGGATTGTGCTGAAATATTACGCAGGTGAAAGAAATAGTTTCCAAAGATGTATTTGATGTGTTCGACTCCAAGGTTTCTCACAGTGGTGCTGGAAGCAAAACTGATGCCATCAAGAGAAATCAAAATACTGGGTATTGAATTTCTGAATTGTTCAGTGCAATAAATTATGATTTCAGTTTTTCTAGAAATTAGGAGTGGAGAATTACACATCATCGACACTTTTATATTTCTGAGGCAGCTTCAGAAGTGTTTTTGTGAGATGGAGCTTCACAGGTATTTATTGATGCAGAAATGGAGAGAACAAGTGTCCCTTATGTTTCCAAAGTGAGCTTATTATGGAAATGTATAATGTTTAGCAGGTCGAACACCTGATTTGTCAAAAGAAAAAAGAAAAACATTTTTTTAAAAAGGCAATGGGTCACAGCAATTGATAATATACTTGATGTACTTTTCCATGATACAGTTTTTGAAATACTTTCCTCTACTTGATTGTATTTGTCTCAGTCTCTGTAATTTTCCATTACAATTGAGTACCACTTCAACGTGGCCGAAGTCGTCATTGCATCAGTGACGTATCTCTCTGGCCAATCAGTGGCCTGCAGTCTGGTGACATTTTTGTGTAGACTCAGCTCGGTCAGAACCCCAGCCAGGTAGATGGTAAAAAAAACAGAGGTACAAACAGCTGTCACCTCGTGGGAAACCCTTAAAACAGAGTCGAGACTAGAGGAAAAGACCTGTTGGAGACTCTGCCTGGTGGACTGAAGAGTTCACCTAAAGAGTTCATTAAGAAAATACCTTCTTTCTGTGTATATAATCAGTCTAAACAAAGATGTATGCCATTAACTACTTTAGAACTTAATTTAAAAAGAAAAATTATATATCTAATGATAAATAAAGTAAATGATGTCTAATTATAAATGGAGTTTACATTCTAAATGTGCATTTTATTAAAAAAACAAACAATGAAACAGTTTTACTGTCTCTTCTGGAATTGTTCTCATACAAGAATCTTTTGGACTGACTGGATTCACTTTATCGTAAAGTGCACAAATTTCCTTAAAAATGTCTGGTGTGGAGAAATGTGACCTCAAAATATCACAATGTTGTGCATTGTTCATTTATTAGTAAATTTATGTGAAATACCATATACACAACTCCAACTATTGGCCTTAAAAACCTAAACCCAGACATGTGCCATACATCCTTGATGAATTAATTTCAATTAAACAAGTGGTCTGGACTCATAAAGGACACTATTACTGGTATAGGTACACTGATCTTTTTCTTTTTTTTCACTTTACATCATATCAATGGTCGATCAACATTTATCTTGTTAATTTCAATTTAAACCGCATGGTTGAAGAAGAAATGAAGCAAACTAACATATAAATACAAAGTTGTGGGGACATTGTGAACAGTCAACAGTGCAACTATAGGAGAAGGTTTGAGTTTTCACTTTTCTAAACATTTAGGGGATATTAGATTTTGAGTTTGGGAGTGGGAATGTTTTTGAACATTTTATGTTTGCTGGGATAAAAGTAGTCATAAGGAAACACCAGGGGGTCCGACCTGTCCCAAAACACTCTTTATAGTTAGTCAGCTCATCATCCAAAATTGGGCTCAGTGGACACACAGGATTGACTATAGTCTAGTCTATTGTCCTCATCACTGCACTGTTGAAATCACTACAGCCGCAGTCGTCTCCAATCACGTCAACAACTGCAATAAAATTCAAGCGAAATAAATGAATGTCTGACAGCAATACGAATACCAGCCTTCATGAAGTCCATCACCTTTATAATACCAGCGGTGGCTGTGAACATTTCCTGATAGTCAGATAAGCAACTGCCATGAAAGCAGAAAACTAGCTCACCAAGAGGGCAAATAAATAACTACACAAACCCAGAGTGACACAAAATAGCTACAATTAAAAAAAAAAAAAAAAAGCTTTCTCCTAGACACTATAAAAGATATAAAAAGATATGAAATGGCTCAGAATAATGATCATGAATTTCAAAAGTAAATGAATAAAAACAAGCAGAAAGAGAGACAAACTGGCTAAATTTAGAATATACAAATGAAGACAAAATTCCTAAAAGGACATAATTTCAGGACATCTGTTCACTAATCAGGAGGATGTAAAGGCAATTTTACATTTTTGTGTCATTGCAGAGGCTAAAACCTCTTTTTCAACATCCAAACTAGTATATTTCCATATTAAAACACTGTTCTGAACCAAAAAACATCCATGTCCATATAAGTATTTTAACTCTTGCTAATATCTTGCTAAAGATCTCCATTCTCCATCATAAATCCATGTTACATGCTCGTCCATGCTCAATAAGCTTGTGAGCATGTACAAAAACAAACTAAAACTCTGGAGTTGGCCTTTGTTGCAGGTTGCTCCTGTCCAAAGTGGCAGCTGCAGCGTCAATAAATGCAGACTTTGGTTTCCTAACTGCTGATACCAAGGACAACAAAGTCAGCAGCGCTTGCTTTTCCCTCCATCGTCACCATGTTGTTTACACTGGTGTCAAGGCGTGACTGTGATTTATCTTCCAGTGGTAGGACCAATATAGGCTTGGTGAATCAGGGAAGGAAATGTAGTGACCAAGAAGAACAAATCATGAAATTGCTCCCTCACTGTTTCCAAACGCTTTGGCTTTTGTCCATCCACATTGAACTGCAATCCCAGGGTTAGGAAACTGAACTTCAAGCTTAGAAATTACAAACACACACACACACAATTGTGTGGATGAGGACTATGTTATATCTCTAAATGTAGTGGCTGACATCCTCAGCAATCCTTAAGGCCAGCATCAGATGGGAAATCTGAAACCAGAGATGTGGATTATTAGAAAATAATCAACTGGCTTACAGTTTTAACTATTTAAGGGCAGAAGTAGCAACACCTGAGAGTGGATGTTTTAATCCCATCCAAGTAACCCAGTGTTGTTTGTACATTACTTAATAAGATTTCCGTCTTGCAGTGAAACTATACAATTACCCACGTGCTGGATGTCATGGACCTATTATAGTAATCCAAAACAGAAGGACCACTTTTAGTGTTTTTTTTATTTTATACATAACAAGAGCATATTCTACAGGAGTTTACCCCCAAGAGTAAACATTTCTTTACATTTTTAAGTAGACTTGTCCCATGTAAACTCTTCAGAAGAATTGTCCAGTATAAAGTAGCCCGAGCATTTGTTTCTTGCTCCCCCGCCCACAGAGAAATGTCCGGCAGAGGGTCGGCACATACGTGGATAGAGCAGTAAACATGGTTTATGCTTGTTGATGCTTCAAGTGTGCTGGAGGCGTTTCCAGACTGGAGAGCCCCAAAACTGGCTAACCCCGCCCTCTCTATAATCCAATTGGTCAATCGTGAACGTAAACAAGGACGCTCCTCTCTTCCTATTGGCTGGATCCTTGTCCTCTCCCTGAGGACGCCCCCTTCGCCAGTCCTCTGAAAACGGGTCTGTTCGTCTCTGGGTGGGTTAATATCAGATCTCGTTGACTGAGAAAGTGTACTTGAGACCTCCTAATAGCAGCAACAATGAAGTTCGTTCGGTTTATCATGAAAAACGCAGCGTTGGCTAACGCGCCGAAACACATCGAGCATTTCTCCAAATTTTCCCCCTCCCCGCTCTCCATGAAGCAGTTCATCGATTTCGGTGAGTATTGATCTCCTTCGAAATATGGGTGCTGCTTTAGTAGCTTTAATCGGAACAGAAATACACCTCAGCTCAATGTTAAAGGTGTGTTGTTTTTATTTATTTTATCTTTAAACGTGCCAGACTGAACATCTGCTCTGCAGTGCATGCGTCTGTTTTTCACTCTGGAGAGTGTTGCATCAGATCACTTGCAAGCTGAGGCTGCACCATTTGGGCCCACATAAGGAGTACATTGCATCAGTCTATAAATAAATTGTATTCATTGATTATCTGGGATGCGAAAGAAGAATTCAGCATACAATAATAGACGCAGATGGAGAAAGAAATGCTTATTCACAGTGCAGAATACGGACAAATTGTGTAAATGTGTATTTTTTTAAAAATGAGTGAAATCATCATTAGACGGCTAGATGTTTATAATTCTAATCAGAAAGGTCTGATATTTCAGTTAAGTCGTGTTTTAGTAGCCTTCCTGACATCTTCATGTTGCTTTTCCACATCCAGCTGTTCAAAACAACTTCAGAGTACTTAGAAATGTGAGCAGTATAGAAGAAAGCCAGAAAACAAATCTTCATCTTGAGCTTGTAAAGTGTTTATGTAGCCCTAATTGTGTCTATCTTTGTGCTGACTCAGGGTCCATCAATGCCTGTGAGAAGACCTCCTTTGTGTTTTTGAGGCAGGAACTTCCTGTGAGACTCTCAAACATTATGAAGGAAATCAACCTGTTGCCAGACAAACTGCTCACAACCCCCTCGGTACAAATGGTGCAAAGCTGGTAAGTCAAACTGGGAAGTGCATAATCTCAGCTTAATTGATCCTTGTGACACAGCTTATGTGATCTCTTAGCTACAGTTGGGATTTTTTTTTTTTTTTTAACTCAAACAAAAGAGCTGAGCATGTAAAAGTGTGCCTCTCAGACTCTTGTGCCACTTAGTTTGACCTTTATTTGTTTCCAGCTGTTGTTCATTGCTGTGAATGAGAGCAGTTTATTTCCCCCACCTTTGTTACATCATGCTCAGAATTACAATAACAACCTTTGACCAAGTTGCACTCTCTCCAACTGGCTCTGAGCGGCGGGCTCGGGGAGTGGCTTTCAGCTCTGAACTTTCCCCTAGTTTCTCGTCACAGAGCACGTGAAGTGTGTTTTCAGCGCACTCTATTTTTGAGAGGAGTGCAGTGATCAAAATATGCTCTCAAGACTCAAAAAAGAAAAAGCAGCCAGCCTCCATTTCCTGCACACTTTGTCAGCTGTTTCTCCTGCATTTTCCTGACATATGTGCCCATGAGTGAACATGTATTTGCTCATATTTTTCCAGGTATATCCAGAGTCTGATGGAGATCCTTGAGTTCTTAGACAAGAATCCAGATGATCACAAAGTCCTTGCAGAGTGAGTTTTAGATGTTACCTGCAGTCTTGCTTGTTTTTGAACTTGCAGAGACATGTTTTCCCCCTATATACAACAAAGCCTCTTGACTGCTTGCATGTCTGTGTCTCCTTCTCCGCCAGGTTTGTTGATTCTTTGGTTACCATCAGAAACAGACACAACGACGTAGTACCGACCATGGCACAGGGCGTCCTAGAATACAAAGAGGCCTTTCCCCAAGATGCGGTCACCAATCAGAACATCCAGTACTTCCTGGACCGCTTCTACATGAGCCGCATCTCTATTCGGATGCTCATTAACCAGCATAGTGAGTCTGTTTTTATTTAACTTGGTTTGTCAGCCTGCAGCTGCTGCTTTTTAACCGACTGAATATCAGAAGTAACTTCCAAGTGATTAATCAAGTAAAGCTATGATTTGTGTAAAATTCTGATCTACAGAAGTGAGTCCAAACTGGGTTATGATATTCTTATGGTCTCTTATTTGACAGTTCAATAGTAAGAAATGAATCACTTTACCACAAGTGACCCTTTAGACCTCTTATTTCCTTCAGATCTAAACATTCTTAAGCAACATTCAGTGTCTGAAAGTTGCTGCTTTGAGCAAAAGCATCAAAAAATAAAAGTTTCAGGCTCCGAGCTGTCCTCATTTGCCATTTGCTGCATCAATTTCCATTGAACTTTCGCATCATTCTGTGGATGTGATTACAAAGACAAGATTCAGCTCCAAGCAGAAACCGAACAACAGACCTTTAGACAGTCAATTCAGGCAAATGTAACATGGGGTCAGGCCAAATATCATGCACCGCAAACGATAACTGCACCCTGACAATGGACTAAAGTCATTAAAGTGTTTTGTATGAGGACAGATAACCCGTCAGATGCCTTTCTACGTTGTTCATGTGAAAGTGTTGATGCATTTTCTCTACACTTCTTTAGAGAACTGGGAAGAGACCCACCATGTCGCATTGCTTGTGCTGCATTGTCACATGTTTTGTAATAAGCAACAGAACAAACTCTTCAAACCTTCTAAACTTGAAGACTTTGATTGTGTGTGATCCTTAATGAGATGGAGAGTGTTTTGTCGCTCCAGTTGGAAGCTGCGTTGCTCGGAGGTGCTTGTTATTGATAGCTTGTATCGTCAGGCATGTGGAACAGAGGGTGCTGAGGCATATGGTGTAATGTTTCCAAACTGCTGTCACATGAAGGGGAACTTTAGGTTTCAGGTTTATATCACCTTAATCGCAACTGAACTCTTATGGACACTAGCAGGCTTTTATTCCAGACACTATGAAAAAAGACGTAGTATGCGCTTAACAGCAAACATTTGGGTCCTGAAGTGCCGACCATCCATAAAAAAATCAAAAAAAAAAAAAAAGGGGGGGGGGGTGGGCTGCAAATTCTGCAACATTCACTTCCAATGAGCTGTTTAGATCGGCAGGGTCCTCTGACATCACAAACTCAGGAGCATAATTAGCTAGCCTCTTTTGTTCTGTATTTTGATGGAGTTTTTTGGTTTGTTTTTTGACCAAAACATGTAACAGATATTTTAATAAAGCCAGTTTTTTGTTTGTTTTTTAAAAAGGGGCAGAATATGTCTCCTTTGACAGTTTTGCTTAACTTGAGACGCTTTGACAATTTAATTGTATATCAGTTGGGGGACATGCACTGCTTTCTTTTCCTTTCATCAAGAAATCCATTTCTCTCTTTCTCTCTCACCGAAGGTCTTATTTTTGATGGCACCACCAACCCTGTACACCCAAATACCATTGGAAGCATTGACCGCCACTGCCAAGTGGGAGATGTAGTCCAGGGTAAGGAAGCACTGATTTTACTAAAGCTGCCTTTTGATCCTGCTGGTATCTACTTTTAGCCCAATAATGTTCTTATTTTACTACTTATATAATCCATTTCCTCTTTGTTCTGTCATCATAACTTCTGACATTATTTTATCTCTCTTCTCTTTGTCAGATGCCTTCCACAGTGCCAAGATGTTATGTGACCAGTACTACCTCAGCTCCCCTGATCTAGTACTACTAGAAATGAACCGTGAGTTTTCATTGATTGTTTATCTAGCAGGTTAAAAGATAAGATAATAACTTTTGCAATCTGTTATGCAACCCATTCAGATTCCCCTCAAGTCAAATTAATTAAATCCAAACCCGTAGAACTTATTTCAATATGTTGGAAAAAAACAACTGGAGTTAAGGAACCTTTGTTTTTGTTTTTTGTTTGGATTCTGCAGACGAGAAGAAGAATCATCCCATAAGCATTGTATACGTGCCCTCTCACCTCTATCACATGCTGTTTGAGCTCTTCAAGGTAAGAGAAGCTGCATCCAGTTTCCAGCAATGTGCTGATAACTGAGATCAAATTTAAAAAAAAGTTTAGAAACAACATTTGCGACTTCATATTTGTCTTTCTTTCTGCAGAATGCTATGCGAGCAACGATTGAGACTCATGAAAACAGCAACAACCTCCCACCCATTAAAGTCATGGTGTCTCTGGGCAGTGAGGACATGTCAATCAAGGTGAGACAGGACCCTTCAAGTTCAGCTGGTTACCATGGATGCAACTGTGCTGTTACTAATATGGTCAATTTGAAATATTTTTAAGAATAAAACAAGCTATTAAGAGTCTAGTGTTTACACAACTGAAAACAGCAAATCTGTGTTTATACAAGCCTGCAATTCCGGTAGGACTTTGCCACAGATGACTAAGTCTTTTTTCATGCCAGTTGTTTACTGTAATTTTGCCTCATAATCATCTAATACTGTTTATTTATAGCAGTAGATTAGAAATCTGTGTCAACCTTTAAGTAGGTTTCAGATACCTTTGGTATTTATGGCACGAATTACAAAGCCTTACGGCACAAACTAAGAGGTATCCCCTCTACGTAAGAGCTAAATCTTGCCAGCTTTTGGGTTTTGTTTTTTTTGGTTTTTTAGCCTTCTAAGTGTTTCTCCATACCTGTTGTGCAACAAGTTTGTCCTTATTTCACCACAGGCCTTTCTGATAACCTGCTGAACAGTGATAAGATTAGTGACCCAGGCTGCGTGCTTTCGTACTCGTAGAGCCCATAAATGTCATCTCAGCGCTTACGTTTCACCCGGACAGTCACGTACAGGACACACCCGCCTATAGCTGACCTGTATGATTTTAACGTTACATTCCTGGCGCTCCTCCGTTTAAAGTCTTTTATATGTCTCACAGATGGAGCAAGATTATTCTCATTATATGCTTTCCTTAACGTGCCACGTGGATGAATCCAGACTGTGATTTCCTTGCATTTTTGCCATGGAAATATGTGAAGTAAACAAACAGAAAGGCACTTATGTCGAAGCCAAATGTTCACAACAGGCGGGCATTTTTCTGCTGGCGTTGCATATGCATGATTGCAGCTCCGCGTTATAGAAGCACCTCTAATCTTTCCCTGTTCCTCCTTTCTCTCATGTCCCCGCCTGCAGGTGAGCGACAGGGGTGGTGGCGTGCCGTTCCGCAGGATCGAGAACCTTTTCAGCTACATGTATTCCACAGCTCCTGCTCCACAGATGGGAGAGCACTCACGGCCTCCTCTGGTGAGAACAGATGGGATAACCTTCACCTGTACAAATTTCCAGTTTATTCCCATAGAATTCCATATCTTTTTTTTTTGTTATTTCCCATGGAAGGTTTCCAACTTTCCTGGAGTTTTGCAACCCTGAAACACTAATCAAACCTGACAAAAATTCTGCAGGTTGTAGTACAGCAGAGATCCTGATCTCCCTCTTCCTCTGTGCAGGCTGGCTTTGGCTACGGTCTTCCCATCTCCCGTCTTTATGCAAAGTACTTCCAAGGGGACCTGCAGCTCTATTCCATGGAGGGCTTTGGCACAGATGCTGTCATCTACTTGAAGGTGAGCCAGGCATGGCAGATGAAACTCTGACAAGAAACAAAGAGTCTTAAGCATGACGATACATAACAAATGAATCTAAGCTGCCGTGTGACATGCACTTTTATTTTATTTTTTAACTCTGCAGACATGTGGCACCTTTGCAGGTAGTGATTGCATCTTTCCGTCTTGTCCCTCCAGGCACTGTCCACAGATTCCATTGAAAGGCTTCCAGTGTACAACAAAACTGCTCTGAAGAACTACAAAATGAGCCAAGAGGCCGATGACTGGTGCGTGCCCAGTAAGGAGCCCCTAGATCTGCGGAAATACAAGGTGGCTTAGTGGGAAAGGCCTCCAGGTGTGCCTGGTGCTTGAAGACAACATACTACTGAGTCTCCAGAGTATGTTCTTCATATTCCATTGACATCATCTGCCTTGGCAGATGAGCACTGGACCCTACTCAAGATGGAGAATCCTCCCAAGACCAGAGCAGATTTTAAGCTTTGTGTAGAAGTAGCATCTTGTTTTCAGCTTCTGTTATGCCTTTGGGCCTTGTTTTGTTTTGTTTTTTCTTTTATGTTGAAAAATAGACAAACACAAAACAGCCATTAACAGGATGGTTGATGAAATCACCGTCAAGATTTGGTGAAGTAGCCAAAGTGTTGCTGAAACAGATTCAGCTCATCAGCGGAGACAGTTTGGAGTCGGGCAAGTAGAGAGAGGCAGAGGCAGTACCCAGCATGCTCTGGGTCCTAAAAGAAAACACAAGAAAGTCGAAATACAAGTGGACTGGTGAAGAGTTAACGGACATTACCCATGCAGCAAATTTTTGAGCAACATGAAGAGGTATTCACCTCACAGGGAGATTGTAGCAAGTTCATCCAGAAACACACTTTGACATACTTGAAGTATTAAAACTTATATTTGCACCTTGTTGAATTTTACTGTACTGAAGTTGGGTCTGTAGATTTGAACAAACAGAATATTTTGTGTGGGTTTCGGATGGATATTTGTGCAGCCTTTTCGTATTTCAGCCTTTAAATAAGTTCGTGCTGACTGTTGCCTTCACATTAGTTTCCTGGACCAGGCTGAATGTAATCTTTCATTTTCTATGCATTCATCTGTCATACCTGCAGAGGTAACGAGTGCTTTATTATAAAAACTACAGCTCGAATCACTACAAGGCTGTTTGCCAGTCTTGTGTAGAGGCTGAATGTGTGTTTGACAGTTTTGTCATGGGTTAGTGTTATTCAGCTCTAGAGGTTGCAGGGCTTGACTTCTCTACCAGTTTGTAATTCAGTCAGGCCAGTTTCAGAGTTGTTCGTATTGTGTGCCAAATTGGGAATGAAAAAAAAATCCCAGGGTCCATATGTGTTAATGAACATTTTTCCTTTGTATTTATCTGAATCATACACTATATATAAGGTTATTTTTTTATACAGTAGCTGCACTTTTTGTGACTGAAATATTGTAAATGCTGTAAATAAAAAGATAATTACCTGGATATGTGATGTTCTGGTTTTATTATTTCACTTTCTGTTACTGGGAACGTTGGGTGCGCTGATGGATTATCTCTTTGGAGTAGGTGAAAAAGTGATAAACAAAACACGGAGTTCTCCTGACTCAGAGACACTAGATCTGCTCTGAAGTACGTGATGAGATCATCACCAGACCCTCATACACACAAAAAAGAAAAACTGCTGTTCCCACACACATGGCCTCACAACACTCTGTCTATAAAAGTTTCCACTTCATGGTTGTTACGCTGCCTGCGAGTATAAAATGTTTCAGCCACTATGATAGATGCAAACGGAGCGTTGAATCACTCTCTTTTTCCAACGTCTGGCCCAGAGCCCAGTGAGGCAGAGGTTACTGCGGGTACACAGACGAGGCAATGTTGTGGTTTTCTGACTTCTATGGCATGTAAAGCTCAAGCAGCTAAAGGCTAACAGCCTGAGGGTAGTTTCTAAAAATACAGTAACTGACTCCTGTTGGCCTTTTCTGTCAAACCTTTTTCAATAAAAAGAAAGGAGCGAGACAGAAGACAAATATGTCAGCAGGGTAAAGATCAATTTACTGTTTTAACTCTCCACTGAATTCCACTGGCAAATCCATGTTTGGAAAATATGGATTTATAGCATAAACTTAGGAACAGGTTCTGCCTGACGTCTGGGGTTTTGCTAAGTTCAGATCTGATGACTGTCGTATTCAGGAAACAATCAGATCATTAACCAAGTTTTGCACAAAACTTAAACTTTTTTTTTTATATCGAAACTCATGTTAGTGGAAAAGGAAATTTTCATTAACAGAATTGTTATGTGACAAAATCTTCATTATTTTTTACTTTTAAAAGATATAGATATCTGCAATAAAATGTTGCGAGGCAGTTCCCTTATTCCCATGCTTAGGCATGCTACATCAATTTAAGGGAGTCAGTTCCCACAGAAAACAAATGTGACCCTTTTTGGAAAGTCATGTTGCCCATAGATAGGAATGGATGGGAAAAAAGGGTGTGTCCATTGCAGCAAAAAAAAAAAAAAAAAAAAAAAAAACCGGTCCCTCCTTTTTTTTGCAAAAAAATAAAAAAATCCACCATACCTGATTTTATTCCAATTTGTGCAATTTCAAGGCTAATGGGGAATCACCTAATGCTCACCTGTACTGTGAAGCTCTGTCACACCAGCTTTAGTGGTACTATGAGGTTTCTGCATAGCTATAGGGGGAGATGTGGGGCAGTGGCTCTGGGAACATGGACTAATTATCACAGCTGCTCCACATCTATAATTGTTCTATGTAGTATGCCAACATAAAAGTGTCTATGCTACATCATGGTAATATTTTATTTGTTGATTATAGATGTGATGTTGTAGAAATGATTTTTATCATATTTGATCCATTCCCAGCAGGCTAACTGTTGTAGAAAATATACAGCTGGCAGTCAAAGGCTGTGGTTGATCACTAGTATAAAATAATTCCCACAAAAAGAAAGTACAGGAGCACTAAATAAAATTGGTTCACCCTTAATACCCTCTTTGTATATTTCTGCCAGTTTAAAGAATGTCTCCTTTTATTTTCAGTGATGACAGAACGTTTGGATTCTTATCGTTCTTTAGTGTAAGCAGCGGTGTCGGCTCATGTTGACTGTAAACAACTTGGAGTCATGAGCAGAACAAAACTGAGACTGACTGTAAATACAAGGATCACCTGACATCTGCTGCTTACACGAACTTCATGCACCAACGAAAACAGATGGGCAGTGGCAGAAAAGGACACAGGAGATCAAACATTATGTGTCCTCACTCATATGTACCAAAGCAAAAGCTAATTTCATGAAGTCCTCCTCCAATAGTTCATAAAATAAAACTCAAAAAGAAAGGAAAAAAAACAATAAATAAATAAATAAAGAATGTGGTCTTAAATCACATCCTTCTGATTATGCATATTTGTATCATTTCCTTTAAAGGAAGCATAACCTTAAAAAAGAAAAAGAAAACATAAAATACAAATGAAATAGCTGTGACATGTTATGGTCAAAATACAGCAAAGATACTGTATCGAGCGTTCTTTCAACCACGTCCTCACAACTCTGTTCATAGTAATTGTTTTTAGGGGACTGGAGTCAGTCATATGACATATTTCAGGCCAATGCAGCCTCAGACTGAGTTGTTGTTGTGTAATTTTGAGTTTTTGATTAGTTAGTTCCTTCAGACAATATAATAAGTGCTCTCAAGTGTAGAAAAAAGTAATTACTTTTTCAACATATCGGCCTCAATCAGCGATCACATAATTAAAACCACAATAAATAACTCATGGAAATGAGTTCCACTAAAACCAGAGCAACACAATATTATTAAATATTTAATCATTAAGTATCTTTGATATAAATATGCTAACTGTGCATAGTACTTTGACATTTTCCTTCTTTGATTTTAGCAGAACATGACTTTACTGAGCAATCAGAAAACATTCACTTTAAGTTCTTGTACTTTAAGGGAATGGAAATATATTATAGCACAGGTGGAACACAACATTTTATTTCTAAAATGAACTTGCTGTTTCAAGATATTTCAAGATACTGTATATCTCTAAAACTCCAGCTCTTCTTCTACTACATGCATCATTTACTTTAGTTACATGGTGAGAAAAAATTTATCAACAGATCAATAACTGAAATCCATTTATAATGGAGCTGTTCTGTCTGGTCTGCCGCATCGCTCCCTGACTCTGTTTTTGTTGATGAATGAACAGTCCTGTGGGTGGCAGATGTCATGTGGCTTATTTTACAGTCACTCTCAGGCTTATGCGGTTGCAGCGCAGCTGATCTAAATATGAACATGAAGCCTGGTTGTTTACTCAGACACGGAGCAACGCTGCTATGTGCA
This sequence comes from Arrhamphus sclerolepis, assembly GCA_037176975.1. Lineage (NCBI taxonomy): Eukaryota > Metazoa > Chordata > Actinopteri > Beloniformes > Hemiramphidae > Arrhamphus > Arrhamphus sclerolepis. Next base: position 10,558,909 of record JBAMYA010000011.1, on the reverse strand, counting down.
TCAAGGAGTGGAAAGAATCCAGCAGTGTCCTCCTCCTTATCACACGCAAACAAAAGGCTCAGATAAAACTCCCCGTAGCAACAGGCTGCTGAAGTACACCATGTCCGTGTATCTCCTGTGCCTATTGATGAGCACTGGAATCCTGCAAGGCATCTCATGCATGTTGTTTCTCACAGAGTAGGCGATGTCTAAGCTGAATCACTCAGATATGCAACATGATGCAGCAGTGAGTCCAAGCAACAGATAAATGGTTGAAATAGAAAAGAGAGAACGAGGGAAAACTGAATAAATAGTGTGTTGATAATGGATGAGAACAGTAAAACTAAAGCAGTGGATTTGTAGTTGAAATGCCCATAATTAAATGAAAATTAACACCTTAACACAAAAAGACTTTAACATTAATTAAGTTATCATTAAAATAATGTCTTTAATGAAATGAATCATGTTAAATGACATTCAGAAATGAAGACATTTAAGCTCTACTCCATCACTGACCTTTGATCTACACCTGCCATGCTTATCGCTATGCCAACGTCACAACTATGGAGTGGGTGGAGTCCTATAACTGACTGCTATAAACAGATTTTTAAAGGCCCTCTATGTAGTAATGTCACATCTGATCAAGTGGGGACTGCATATCACAAGACGGTTTATGTGTCAGCCATATGTGTCATGTGTGAAGCATAAGACATAAAAAAATGCACCTCTACTAAAACAAAGTGGCATTATAAGATGTGTGGTGCTGTATTTACAGAGACTCTTGTCATCACAGCAGATCTGTATGCCGCTGTGGCTTTTAAAGACATTGAAAATGAAGCTTTTTTGGTAGTAAACATGTTTATGGACATTTCATCAAAACCTCAAGAAATTGCATCACTATGTAAAGAAATAAAGCACATAATGTGTCTTCTTTAAGACCAGTTAAGATTAACTACTTTCTCTACATGATCCATGGGAGCAGAATGTGCAGAATTCGCTGCATGCAATATGTGATGTTGATCTATGTGTGGGAAAATAAAGGGCAAACGTAGCCCTCAGTGCTTCTGTCCAAATCGTGCCTTTTGATCTCAGAGTTCCCATAGAAACTCATTAAAAACCTATAGTCAAGTCTCTGGATGCTTCTATAATGTGGATACAGTCTACTTTTAATGCTAAAGCACAGTGCAGATGTAGAAATCAAAGATATGTGAAGCTGATCCTCTGCACTCACACAGTGAGCTGATACATGTCATTTCAGCATATTTGTCCTTTCATAAAAGCAAACATTATCCTTTTGTGCACTGCAGTCTGTGAATTAATGACAGGAGAAATGAGGAAAAACAGCCACTTTTACAGTGTTACCACTCTCAGCTGAACAAATAGCCTACTGTAAATAGAAAAAATGCTAATACTGCACTTATTCATGCCCATATTTGCAGACATTTGCATATTTGTATTCAGAAAATAACACCTCTCATGAGTGGGAGAAATGCTATTAAATCATTTTTTTTGTCATTTCACCTTAGTTTGTGATTTTCTGAGTCAGCTACTAATGAATATAAACGGTCATATGCAGATGGTGCATGTGTAAATGTAGAGTACCTGCTGCTTAGACTTTGAGAAACCTTGGATTTCAAATAACTAGTGTAAAATATTCAACATACTTGGACATTTGAAGGATTTATTAATCTGTGAATATTTGTGCATCCTGCTCTGGTGAACTGTTTTTGCACAAAAAACAGCTGGCTGATGAGTTAAAACTGAATTAATATTTGAAATACTAAAAAGAAATGCTATTAGTAATGTCTGCGTTAAAGCTGAGGTTTCATCTTTTCCGCAACATAATTCAATTTAATTTTGTTTTACATGCATATAAAGTTACTCAAATTTAATCAACAAATGTCAAAAGTTGTAAAGGAGGCTGGATTTTTATTTTATTTTTTTTAATATTAGGTGTATGGTCAAACAAGCACAGAGATGCAAAATAAAATCTTGTTTTTCATCATTGTCTTTATATATCTGTGCATAATAACTAGTTTTACTGGGTGGAGTCAACAAATTCACTTTACTCCACCTCTTCTGTTGGAGAGATGCATATTTTTTTTTAAATCTGTTGCAGCTTATATATACATCATACATATATGTAAAATAGATGTCTAACCTGGTGTTCCAGTGACACATGCACAGCTGTGTTGGCTCCACAGATTAGTGCAGCCCACTTGGTACAGCGAATGCAGCATCATGTCTATCTGGGCAGACATAACGATGAAGAAGATGCTTTTGCTTTGATCTGGGTCTGTCATGTTCCACTACTATGCAGATCTAAGTCAGGCACCTAATTCAGGTTTTAAAGTGCAGAAAGAAAAATAAAAGCAGTTACCAACAAATAATGCTATGAAAAAACAGAAAGAATTGAGTAAAATATTGGGATTAGGATCTAATATGTATTCAAAATCAAAATGTTCTGCCCTTGTGGACATGCTGTAGACATGCTTTAAGGTGCATCCTTTTCATACAGAACACCAGAGTCCCTCTGCTGGACAAAACTGGTATAGCAAGAGATGGTTTCATGTTGTCTTTCATCATTAGTATAAAACAATCTCAAAATGAATCAGCAACTGAATTAACACCATAAACACTAAAAATGCTTTCTTTCTTGTGAAATATATCTATTATGTCCTAAGCAGGAAAATTTTAGTTACTATGTTTTGTAGTCAGTTTAGTCCAAATAATTATTTTTTACAAGTACAACTTTGTTGCTGTCATTTTAATCCTCCTCATTATCATCATCATTATTATTATTATTATTATTATTATCTTTTTTAATCAAGAAAAACATCATGTATCTGGACACAAATATCTTTTAATCCTGCATGTGTAAATGTACAGGAAAGGGTTGATAATAAGAAATGTGATTAAAGTTGACGTTTCTATGAGTTTTTTGCTGTTGTTGCCGCAGATGGTTGTGCTCATTGTAGCCATTTGTGTAACATTGTCATCTTGTGCTTTTTGATGCCAGGAAATGGAAATTCTGTGAATCTGAGCTTTGTGTTACAAAGCAAGCAGATGGAATATAAAATCATCCATTATGCAACAAACGTTTTTCATTTTCACAGAAGCTGTTTTGCACAGAACTGTGCTGAGTTTTTTTCCCCCCACACTGTACTGAACTAAAGAGAATAGAACATTAAATTTTCATTAAAATCATTTACTCACAAAGTTTTGCAACAAATCCAAGTTTTGTTTTATATAAACTTCCTTTTTTTTCTTTTATTCACACTGAATATAAAAAGTGCCAAAAGGATAGATAACAAGGCCTTCATTGGTGTAAAGATAATTCAACAAGACCAATATCAAAGACAGCATAAAAAATAACTAAGTGATTATTTAGTTGCGATATTTTAATAAGACCATTATGAATAATTATTTCAGGTTCAGTTTTCAGCTTGTAAAAGTAACAGACACTCCTGTTTTTAATATACATAATGAAATTTAACTGAAAATTAAATTAAGTTAGAACAAGCCTGAAAGTCCCACATTTTTCTGTGAAATATTCTTTAATGCAAAAAAGCAATAATAATTACAGCTTCTTTTTTCTGAGATACTCAAAACTATTTATTCAGGGTCAGATCTTCAAAGGCCTTCAAAGCTTTGTGATAACAGCCTAGTCTGCAGCATCTGCTTTAAATTAATCAGTTTTCAACAGTCTTTATAACGCTAGTGTCATGCTTAAAACAGTGTTTATCCGTTTCCTAATTATAGGTTTTACGGCATAAATTGTACTGCATTACTGTTCTCAGATGTCAACACACCTGAACGTGGGCGATCCAGAAGAAAGCAGTGTTTTTTGATGTGAGGCAGGATGGGATGAAGCACGAGGAAGAAAAGTATTTTGCTATTAAATATTACTGGGGGCCTCTGTCTGAACAATGAGCACTGCAAAGAAACTATCTTACTGACAAACCCCAAACAAGGACCAGATAAAGTAGGTCTATCCACCCATCTAACCATCCTGTAAGGACAATCTTAACTACAGAATTCAGGAGTTTTACTTACATCTGTTGTCATGAGTGTATAAAATCCAGCATCAAACATGACAACACGAAGCACCACGACACACCACACAAAAACCACATGCATCACCATACACACACCATCACTGTTCTTGTGTCACTTTGTGCTTCATTGTCAGTGAGTTTAAACAGAACCAGGATTTCACCTGTTAATGTGTCAGATCAGACTGTCAAAGGACATGTTCACTTTCACTCACACCTGTGTAAAGAAAAGGTTACCACTGCTGCTGTATCAAACTGCATTTGGCTCTAAAGAAAAGGTTATTGCTTAAGTTGGCTCTAAACATGAATGTACATTCAGACAGCTGTTAGAAAAAAGCACCATGCTGAGACACATAGTGGTTAAAAGCTGCCAACATTCTGAGAAGCTCTGAACTTCCACGTAAGCACAAAAACTACTTAAGGAGCTTCATTAAATGACGCTGAGCAGCTGCATGCCAGCCTGACATCAACCATGTCCAATGGCAAATGCTGAAGTGATGTAAAGTGCCGCAACAGTGGACTGTGGAGCGGTGTAAAAGTGTTCTTTTGAGTGACGAACCATGTTTTCTGTTCAGCAGCCAGATGAACAAATAAGAATGTTACCTGTTCTGACTGCACGGAGCTGTTTTTCAGGCCCCTTATCTCCTGTGATGGACAGTCTTAATGCGTCAGCATACTCAGACATTTTAGATTATGATGCCAACTCTGTGGGAACAGTTTTAGAAAATTCCTTTTCCATTCCAACCAGCACTGTAAAGACATGGTTCAATGAGTTTGGTTTGGAAGAACCTGTTTATCTCTGAGTCTGTCTATACATCATCTGATCATAGTGAGTCCTGGTAAATGTCCAGCAAATGTACAGTTAGATAAAGAACAGCATACACATTTTCAAATGAATAATGGCAAAAATATATGTTTTTGTTCATGTAATTGTAGCTTTACTGAATAAATATTTGCTGAATATTAGATCCACTACAGATCATTTATTTTTAAGATTGAGATTAAAAGAAATGGTGCTGACCTTTGACTATACCTGTTTGGTTGGTATTATCTTTCAAGTATTAAAAAAAGCACACTTGTGTCTGTTTTACACAAGGTGGCGCACTAATACTAAAAGTAAACCTGGTGGGTGCCTGGTGATAGCCTGCTCTGAACAAAAGCTTTCAACCAGGAAACACCTTTCAGATTCCAACCAGTGTGTTTTGAAACTGGATAGTTGAACTGATAACAAATCCCTCCTTGTATACTGTGCAAAGCTTCTGCGCCAGGTAAACAGTAACTGCACTGTAATTCATTCACGTCTCATTGAGAAAATTCTGATGAGTCCTTGTTTTTCCTTTTATGGTAACGCAGGGAATCATAGAAGTTGAGCCAAAACACCCCGAGTGTTTTACGACTTATGGTGGCCTCGTCATCGCTGAAATATGTATCAGAAACCGGCGGAGCGGCGGTCTTGAGAAATATTTGTAATGCTTTTCAACTTACACACAGTCCAGTCTGACCAACACCTCTGGGCTGGCAAGGGGCGTGGCCTGGAGGAGGAGGCTCCAATCTGATTGGAGGTCGGTTGGTCCCTGAGACTGAAGAGAAACTACAGGAAAAAAAAGACGGAGCTCGTGCACAGTGTAACGGGACAAGGATAGTTTTCTGGCTACAAGAGGAAACTTTGTATGGATATGAGAATTGTTCTGGATAACTTGTACTTTAAAGCTGAAAATACGCATCTGACAAGGGACACCTAAACACGTATACGGACAGTTTTTTTTTTAAATAATAATAATAAAAAAAAAAAATCGACCTTAGTTAATTATGACTGAAATTACAGTTTAACCTGCCTCGAATGCGTTGCGTTGCTCTTTGAAGGGAGGAAGTGCTCGCTCACGCCCGCCAATGTGCCGGCACTTCAAAGCATCTTTTTAAATTTTCTTTTTTTCTGCACTTTCGGGTGAATAAACAACAAAGGTAACAGCATGGCAGAGCACGAGAGCCTGGAATTTGGAAAGGCTGATTTTGTGCTTTTGGACACCGTGTCTATGGAGGAATTCATGGTCAACCTAAAACTCAGGTAAGCCAACCGTCCAGAGTGCTCGGTCGTTGACCTTTGAAAACTGCTGAGGTGTCTAATTAGCACTTAACACAGAGAGCGGCTGTCACTGCTTAGTGTCATCATCTTCTGGTTATCAGTCAACAGGTGGTGTGCTGAAAGACAGCCGCCACTTCACCTGTGTTTGATTTTTGACATCCTTTTGTCAGCTATGACGTTTGCGAGAACAATAAGCCGGTTGTGTTGAGAGCGAGTTTGTGCATTTCTTTTTTTTCCTTTTTTATATTCCAATTGGAAACAAACAAAAAGATGTTTGAGACTCCACCCAAAAGTGCGCGCACGTTCCCCTGCGGACCGGTTTTATCAGCTGTGCTGTGTGAGGGACTGGGCGTCAAGCATGCTTTGTGAATGAACAGGCCAGTATGGAGTAACATTACGTTTCAGATGGGCTGTGGCTTGGAATCAGTTTTCGTCATCTCGTCTCCTCTCACCTCTGCCATCTGCGATGAAAGTGCAAGCTGATCTCTTGTCAGCTTGGCAAGACTTTGGTGTATTAACTCAACCAATACTACATCTTTCTATAGCAGCTTGGCTGCTGATGGCTCGTCCCAACTGTATGATTTAGGGTATTTTATTTGCATTAAGGTAAAGCATTGACTGCTCATAACCAAAGAAGCCCTTTTATATCTACAGATAATGTGTCTGACCCATGGCCTACCATGTTGGACCGCCTTGTTTCCACAGCAACCAAAGCCCAGACAAACCAAAGTCTAGACCTTTTTGCATTTTTTTGACAGCATCATGGTTTGTTTTACCATTTCTGAAGGGGAAGATGAGGTGATGTGAATGGTTTTGGTTGGAAATAAAGCTTACACCAGAGTGTAAACTCTGAACTAGATTATTTTTAGTGGAATTAACAATCTAAACATGTTGCATGCAGAATATATTAGATTATTTTAGGGATTACCTCCTGGTAAATGAAGTTTAGGCCAACCAAACAGAGAATTTTGTCTGCCGTTGTGCAGTGATTTCCCATCAGTCAGGTGATGAGAGTTATAGTTTTGATATTCATGTTACTTGGGCTAAAAATCAAATCCTCTGATTTATTTTTGCACTCATCACACTCAGTGGTCCTTTAAACATGTTTGTTATAAATTTTGCCTTCCTTCAGTCCATCCTTACGATCAATATTATTTTTCTGGTCCATCCTAATCAGGGTCACAAGTGGCTGGAGCCTATCCCAGCTTGTTTTTCAATGTTTCCTACCCTACAAACAACAGCAATAATAATAATAATAATGATGATGAATAAATAAATCACATTCACTGTGGAACGCTAAATGTAAAAGCTCTGTTTAACCCACTAGATAAATTTGCACTTCTGCTATAGATTGATTCTAACACCAAAAATTAATTTAAGAGTGAAATCTTAGCATTGCTCCGCTGGTCTTTTTGCTGTTAGGGAAGCAATAACTTGTGGCTCTGTTAAGTTTTTCTGGAAGTCTTGCAAAGATGTAAAATGATCAGCAGCTAATACATCCAGGCCTGAATGTCATCCGCTGGGTGAGGCAGAGTTTCATGTGTGTCAGAATGTTGTTTTCATTGAATCTAATGCCTGCCCTCTGATTTTAGTATATAATTATCAAAATTTTAGAAATGCAGCTTAATATCAAGTAACTTTGATTGTTTCAGCTCAGATAATGTTAAAAGGTGTTTTAACAGCTGCGTTTAAGTTTCCTATCTTAGGTTAAGTTGCAGTTCTACAAATTTCAATTTCTGTCATGTTCGGTGTCACTGCTAATTCTCATTTTTCTGCTAGTTCTCGGGGAAAGTTAAAAACGTGCCTGGAGCCACATTCTCAGGCTCAGTAGTTTGAATGTGTTTGTGTGAAAATAAAGTAGGGAGCACCAGGTGTACAAGAAAACGTGTTTTATAGGGGACATAGCTGCTTTGGTTAGCTCCATTTTTATAGCCATACTTTTTAAATTAAATCAGCCGCAGTAGTGTAAACAGTAGCTCTGGCAGCCAGACGAGGGATCTGAGAGCAACCAGACAGCAACAGGCCTCCTTTTTCCCAACTCTCTCCTATTTTCTGTCTGTTTGTTTTCCCTCCAGCGAGACGGCTCAGTCCGGAGATGGCGTGTGCAGATTGTTATTTGTAGAGGGTGTGACCAGCCAGGAGGGCTTCCTTTTTGCTCTTTTTTCCCGTAGTCTGAGGGTGCACGTGCACATGTGTTTGCCTGAGCAGGAATGGACCACTTCAGGGACGGATGCAGAGAGCATCCGATGGTCTGCATTCGTCCCGGTGCAGCTGTCCAAAACAAGAAGGGCTGGAACACATCTGCTCTTATGATGCATTTGTGACGTAAGCTTCACAAGATTGACTGCTACAAGCCAAAGTTCAGTTCACCTAACAAAAGTAATGTTTTGTGTGTATTTTGTTTAGTTTTTACAGAGGACTCAAAGAAGTACCGTTTCTTTTTTCAGAACTTGAAAAAAAACATCAGTTTATTATTTTTATATGAAGTGGGTTGAATGCTAAGTTGCCTAAGTTGCAAATGCCTTGTTGAGTGACTCTCATCACCTGATTTTGATGAACATTCAACTGAATTACACAGCTGCTTTGGGAGATTTCTGCTGCTGTCAAAAGTCTGCCTTGTTGTGGGTTATTTGTCATATCTGCCTGTGGTAACGTATGAGGCAGGATATGGAATAGATTGCTTGTGGTCAGACGTAGTTGTTCTAGTTGAGATATACTATGACTTCAAGCTGCACTGTGCAACCTTTTCCAGAAAACCTCCCGTTCTCAAAATAGAGCCCAGCTCATACCAAAGTTCATGTCAAATCTCTGTAGGGTTTTGGGGAATTTTGCTTGCAGATAAAAAAAAACATGTTTGCATACAATAATCATCTGATGTTTGAGTTTAAAAAAAAAAAATAGTAATAGTCGAAAAAAAAGAAGCCCATAATAGGTTATATAAACTTACAAGTTTTGAGCAGTTTTTTTGTCTTTATTACTTTTGAACAGGAAGATGCATACGGAACATTTTATACCAAACATCAGGCAGCTACCTCCTCAGTACTATCTTACGCAACCTCAAGGGAGGCTATTATCCGGCATTTTGTCGTTGCCGACCTAGTTGTTGTATCTCAGCCAATACCAATTTGATAACACTGATGAATTAAAGAGGCTGAAAGTATCAGGCCTGACTTAGAGTGGACACCCAATGGTCATTTCCAGTCATTTGTCTTATAGGTTATCTCTGCTCTTGCTTCACACTCATTAAAACTGTTTGTAATCACTTTAGAACAATGAAGAAAATATAAAATATTCTGAATATGACAGCTTCCAGAAAAGAAGATGATATTGACTTGGGTATCTTCTAATTGGTAAAAGCAATGATAATGATGTGCACTGATAAACAAAAGTTTAAGCTCCAGAAATCCAGCCATAGATGTTGGAGCCAGAATCAGATCTGGGGGGAATTCCATCAACGTAGCTAAAGAAAGCCAGGCTGTATCAGGGAAAGCCTCGATTGAACTAACATCATCTCCAATTTAAGCCTCAAGTCGTTCCACTAACGCATTTAAGCTGCATCTAATCAAGGCTAATCTAAGCGAGGCTAACCTAGCCTGGCTATGTGCGAGTGCCCGAGGAATGTAGGAAGCCCTGGCAAATGGATGGTAGTAAAAGAGAAGAAGAAAAGTGCCATCATTATCCCGGCACCTAAATAAAGAATGCTGATGGAGCTGTATGACGACTTTAAAAGTATCACAATCAGAAAAGGGTAATCCAGCTGTGATCAATAAAACGAGGGCAATGGCATGGCAGCCCGTCAGACATTTTTTGAGAGACAGCTAAGCTAAGCTTGAACATTAGCCTGCCCAGGAGCATGCTTGTTCTGTGGCATAAGTTACCATGGTTACTCAGCAGGTATTCAGATAAGCCACGCTGATGGAATGGAACTCTTGCTTATATGAGTCAGGCTAATTGAGATAAGCCAGGCTTTCCCTTAGTCCAGTTTTGTGGAGCACCCCTCTGGAGTCTGAAAGTCATCACTCAGAGGAGCGACAACAGCAAAGATTACATGCTGATGTCGCTGTCTGCTGTTTGGGATGGCTGTAAAAGCAGTTCAGCTAAAGTTGGAAGATGTTTCGTGCGTTCTCAGAACCAAATGCACGTTTCCACCGAGACACGGAACATGCTTGCACTGGTTAACCAGCTGACAAGAGAAGATCCAACAAATCCTGAGGGCTCATTTAGAAACAATCATTTCACTCAACTGGGAGTAACAGTAGTAAACAGCACGCAAGCTATCCAAGCTGGCCACATTACTTCATATCCTGGATTCTATTATGAAATAAAGTGCTGTAAAACCAGTTGTAGAGTTTGAATGGCAGCTGGAAGGCATACTTTCCTGAGCACGGATCGCTTGCCAACTTACATTGTATTAATGCATGAGACGCAGACGCACTCAGGCTTTGGCAAAAGTGTGACTTGTCTTCAGCTATTTAGACAATATTTGGACTGATCAGACTGGTTTGTCACCAAGGACATCTTCAAATGTAATAGAAGCACAGGCAAAAATAATTACAGTTAAGCTGTGTGAGAAACATTTAAATAAGAGGCAACACGTGGAAACGCCAACTGCTGTAGTAGCTCGAAGCAGAAGAAAAAAAAGGCAATGAAAGGAAAGGAAACTATAGTGAGTACCAGCTCTGAGTAAAGGTTCTCAGCACACTGCAGAGCTGGCATCCTGTGAAACATCCCAAATAAGGCAGAATTGTTTAGTCTGTTGCTTGGAATCCAGAGGGGAAAGAAACCCCTCAAAACTGCTGCATATATAAAGTTATGAATTACAGGTGGTTTTATTTACTTTAACTGTATTCTTTTTTTGCATAGATGAATGAAAATTGGGCAGGATAACAATTAGACAGGGTGCGGCTGTCTGTTTCAATCTTGCTTATGATGGGTAGGGTATTGCCCAGATGTGTGTTTTTTTTATTTTTTTATTAAGAATCTAATGAATTTTTAACTGTCGGCTCTGAGTGTTAGTGTTGATATTCTCAAGTGGGTGAAGGATGAATCCGAGGGCTCCTGTTTGTTTGACCGTATGAACTGCTCTGAGTGATTTGACCCTTGAACCCATCTATGAAGCGCTAAAGAGGACTTGAACAGGAAGTCTCCAATAATGTGGAGCAGACCAGCAGAACAGGAAAGCTGGCATTTCCCCTGCTTTTGCTCCTTGCTTTTCATTGTTTCCTGCAGCTTTTTCCAGACTTGGTTATGAATCTTGTGTGCAGTTGGGTGCACATACAGTCCAGAAGTATTTGGACAGTCAGAGTTTTTAAAAATGATTTTTATCTTTATACAATAGCACAATGGATTTGAAATAGAACAATCAAAAAACATGGCATCTACCAGTTTGGAATTACAGCCTTTTTAAGAAAAGTACCTCCACTTTCAGGGGCTCCTACATTTTTTTGGACAATTGTTTGAAAAGAACTTAATGAGCCAGATTTAGTTCATTCCCAAATTACTCCAAGAGGAAAAATGAAGCAGGTTAAAAGTCCAAGGTGATCTCAATGCAAGTGAGGACAACAAAACAACATAGGTTTGCATTTATGGCTGTAAAAAGGGGTGTAGTTTAACTTTTTTGTTTCAGATATATTGTGCTGTTATATAAAGACGAAATCATGAAAACTTTGTTATTGCCCAAAAACATTTGGACCCAAGTGTGTAGAAGAGAGTAGTTTTGTTCCCAGGTAGCCCAGGTAAAGCTTTTAGAAGTTGAATATGTCTCAGTACTGACCCAGCCAGCTTTAGGCTGTCACTCTATTTAAGGCACTTCCTGAAACTGTCCTCAGAATTACTCTGGAAATTACTATCATATGTTGTGAAAGGAACAATTAGTCACTTGTTTTAATGGTTATAGCTGCAGGTGGAGTAGAAAAGGTGTTGTGAAGAAATAGACAACTAAACTAAAGATTTCTGGGGGGAGCAAGGGTTAAAGGCCTGCTCTTCATACGAGGTAATGTTCTGTAAATAAGCCTTAGTTGTCCTTCAGAGTTAATAGTATTGACATCTTGCTCAGAAACATATTGTGAGCAGTGTTTTTCCTTAGGCTAGATCTGTCTTTATTTGCTTTTTTCCATGCTTTTCTTCATTCTTAAAACAAAGTCCATGTGAAAAGCGTGCAGTACTGGCTGACACGTTGGTTGCCTGTAGCAAAGATGAAAATGGTAATGGTGTGCAGCAGAAGCCTCTAAGAACATTGAATCCCAACCCACTTATTAAAGTTTTTTTTTTCCCTTCTTACAGTGGTCAGTAACTGGAAGAGAAATATTTATAGATGAATGCAAAGATAGACTGTTCTTATTCACTTCCTGCTCATTTGTCTCGCCAAAACCAGCAGCGATGGAATCGGTTACAATCATAGATTCAAAGATATGGGTCCTGGAGCAGATTGCAGCCACATTGAGTCATTAACTTGTGTTGTATGATGTAGTAGTTGAATATCCTGAGAACTCCTCATGCAAGTGTTTCTCCAGCAACTGTCTGGGAGATTTCTTCCCAATCATGGAGGAAAAAGAGTCTCCCCTGAGCTCACAGATTCATAGAAGGCTCTTTGAGAAAATGCCTCAGAGGCCTGCTCCCCTGCAATCCAGCAGTGAAAAGTCCAGTCTCACCACAAGAATTTCCATACTACCGTCTGTAATCTGAAACACATTACCATCCCTACATAAACAGGGACTGTGCTTGTGTAGCTTTATTCTTCTCCAAAATAGGTTCACCAGCTCACAGAGACGTCTCATTTGTGGATGGACCGGGTTGGCAGGCGGGGTCAAGAACAGGCCGTTCAAACACAGCCTGTCAGAGCTTTTAAGATCACCCCCCCCCCCCCTCTTTTTTTTTTCCTCTCTTAGTGCCCCCTGGGTTACAGGTTCTTGCCATTACATATGGCTACTTTTTGCAGATTTCCCTTATTCCTCACTATCATTCTAGAATTTGTCACTTTATTTTCTAAATAGAAAGAAAGTTTTATTGGATGGTGAAACTGAGCCTGTCCCTTCATGCATCCATGGTCTAATGTTGAAGCATGAAATGGGCACAAAATTGTATTTGTGCAGGTGAACATCCATTTTTATGGGTGTAACCAAGTACAAGTCATTTGTACCCAACAACATGTAAAGTAGTTTTGTAATGAACTAATCCCTCCTTTTTAAATTAATACAAGGATATAAAAAATTGGAGAAAACGACAGACATGTCAATATTGTGAAGTTACAATTAACATCTGTATTTGTTATCAAATGAAAAGAGGTCCATCAGGTGATTTTAAACGTTAAGCAGACTTAACATGGACATCAAGCCATTATCACACACATGCTGGGACAGGCTTTCAGCAGGTTGTGTGTGTGTGTGTGCGTGTGCCGTGAAACTAGTCCTTGTAGTACGCTGTCAGAGAAGTATCTGCTGCTCGGTATTATGTCTTTTCAGCTCAGGCGAACTGATCCTCCAGTACCAGGAATTTCAGGGTTTCTCTCCTAATGGCTTTACGCTTTTCATTATTAATACCAATGAAAAAACACCAGAGGCTGCAGACTGAGTGCTCTAAAAGCTTAATCTGGCATCCAAATACTTTTTTTTCTTCACTTGCTCATCGTCATCTGTCAGAGCTGCTTGGTTGGTTTCAGTCTTTAGCCACCAACAGTGTTCATTCAAGTTCTTCTAGACTTCAGCTTTAGTTTACATTTGTCAGTGTGCTTATCTTTGTTTGTTTGGCTTAATATTTAGCTTGCTCTGACCGTTACCAAGATTTTAATGAAGGGTTCAAAAGTTTATCATAATGTACTAGTAAAACTGTTAGTTACCATAGTTGTTCTTCAGTCACTGTGTGACTGCATGTAAAAGATGAGCAAAACATTTGATTTGTTTGTTGAAAAATCAAGCCGAGATTGTCTGAGTATTGATATTGCCTAGCTGGAGGGCATAGTTATGTGTTGTGGGTTTTTTTTTTAATAGTAAGAATGCAGAAATAGCTAAAGCTTTGTTTATCTTCTGCACCCAAAATGACTATTTTTGTTCATTGTGACTCATGTTGGAAGAGTACTGGGAAAGGACTCATTCCCAGACTGTGTAGGATGGGGGGTTTTGGAATGTAAATATGGACTTACAATCTATAAGAATTACAAATTCATCTAGCTTACTAATTCAGCGTTTAGTCTTCATTGGATACCATTCAAGATGTCTTGTATAATTTAAAACTTAATCTAACTTCACCTTAAGGTCCCAGGCCACTGAGACTGCTTTCATTTGGGGGTTTATTATTATTATCATGGTTCACATGTACACTGTCTGACTCACGATTTACCAAGCAACCGCATCCTCTGTCTGCAACATTACACCCAGACAAAACTTTTTTTGTGGCCTTGTTCACAAGCCCTCACACATACACCCTTCACTGTATACACACACACACACACACACACACGGCGTTTATCTCCTATCTGAGCATGATTCACAGAAGTAATGAGGTCTTCAGGAATAAGCTTCCCCACCACTGTGTGTAGGAATCCCCGGTGATGCTCCTGACTCAGACAGCCTCACATTAAATTTCATGTGTGCCATTTTCATTGTGTGCGTTTTCTGCGTGCTCGGATGCTGTGATGCTATTTCCCGTTTCCTTCAGTGTTGTATTGTTCTCTGCTCCACCTGTTGGAGCTCTGCCCTGAGTAACGGTGGGGGAGTGGAGGAGCTCACTCACTCTCACAGACAGCAAATTACACTTTACAGCCTTAAAGTAACAAGGCTGACACATTATTACTTGGTGTGTAGTATGTTTTATTTCTTCAGTTCTTCAACATTGTCTCTATCGTTGATAACTTCACTTTATTTTTCTGAATGAAAAGCACAAAAGTGGTTTCAAAGACACCTGAGAGACTGTGACTGGGTGTGGCTGCAGGTTCATTAGTTGTGAAAGCTATCCAGTTAACCTGTTGGGCCTTGATTATTAATTAATTTAACTTTATTATTCTTTTTTACTGCTTAGGTACTGCTTGTATGTTTTATTTTTAGGAAAGTCAACTCCTGTATTCACTGTATTTGTATTTTTTTCCCTCCTGAAGTAAATTTATTCTCTTGTCAAAGGTTTTTAGTTGTTTTTCATGTCCTTCAACAGATGCATTTGCAGTCAGTCAACCAACTATCCGTAATTACGTTTTTGTCAAATACATCCTTTTCTGAGCATGTGGCAGAGGAAGCAAATAACTAATCACACACTCACCTGTCAGTAGACCGCCATTAGCTTTTACACACTGATGTAAATAGTTTTTAAATGCTCAAAAATGGATAGGGTTCCTGCAGATGGACAATGTGAGCGTACCTCAGGTTTAATGTCAGGAAAGAATGTGAATTCTCATTTAAAGCTGCTTAGTAAGTTAAACAAGAAACCTGCATAGTACAACAGAACATAGAACATTTTTTCTTTGAGGAAATATTTTTGCTTCAACAAGCTTATGTAAAGAAACATTATTTCAACCCATTTCCAGAAATAAAAATTTTATTTGAACCTCGTTTTGTAAAACCAAATATTTCACTTTTTATAAGTGAACATAAGCTGCTTTTTTGTTGTTCTTTTAGGAGGTTATGTTTTTATACTGCAAACCTCTCTGCAGCTTTTTGAAATTAAAGCATATGCTGAGGAACGGTGATGAATATTTCTCCATAAAACATTAATGGTGTAGCCTTTCAGATGTTGGACAAAATCACTAGAATGTGGTGCACTGGTGGTTGGTGATTTCAGTATTGTAGGAAATATTTTGAACCATGAATTGCCAACTTCCTAGAAGCAAGAAAATACAATTAAGATTCCTTACCTTTGCCCAATGTGCATTTCTTCAGAGAGGAAAATTAGCTGCCATAAATTCCAATACTGCATCTCCCATGACATGAGCACCTGCATGGGGGCTGTGGTTTCGTGGCACTCTGGGGGGTTGGGGTGATGTCCATTCCATAGCTGTTGCCTCGTCCATCCAGTAGTGTGAGATCTGCTCCTTCTCTCGCTCACAGAAATTCTGCAGTGCACGACAGGTGGTTATCATTATGGTGCAAAGGTGAAGTGAAAGTCTCTACATCTTGACTTCAGCCTCCAAAAAGCTATCTCTGCTGCTGTTCTGGCTAAACTAAGATGGAAGTTGAAGGACTCTTGTTCAGGTATCAGGGCTGGAGACTGTGGAAAACCTCTCATCAACCACTCCATGAGTGGATGAGCTGGGTCCCCAAAGAGAGAGAGAGAGAGAGAGAGCGAGAGAGACAGGTTTCCCCTGAATCACCCTCACTCCTTCAGTGCTAAATGTAAGGGCCAGCTTACGATTAGCAAAGTCTGTCAAAGAAATATGGGGATGTGTGTCCTTTCAATTCATCCAGTTATTTGTGGAATGTAACTTTCAACTTCAAATTGGTGAGCAATTGCAGTTGACTCCGCCAGACTGGGAACACGGGTGATGTTTTTATATATTTTATTCGATATTCCCTGTCAAGTGTATATATGGAACAACTTAAACATGCTTTTCCATTAGTACAGGTGGGCAAACGATGACCTCACTGGGACTCAAGACACTCTCCATCATCAAACATAACTTTGTGAATGATCTTCGGGACATACGGATGTTCCCTTTTCCATTCAGGATCAGTACATTCTATTAAGATGCTTCCCATCCTCATCCAGTCCTGCTGAGATCTTTGCAGTTGCTTGGAAAAGTTGCAGATTGACAGTACAGCAAATTTTTGCTGTAAAAGGTTTTAGAAAGTATGACACTGCACACAAGAAGCTCTACTTGCAGCTTTAGAATAATCTGAAGCAAAACACTACAAATGGTATAACAACATTATGCCGGTGAACTTGTTTTTTGTAGCATTACTTAATTTTCAGGAGGGAACGGCGAGCATAAGGCGTAGTGACGTAAGCGACATCCCGTTAATCAAACTATTCTCTTTAACATGTAAACCTGAATTATAAAGTAAATGTTTTTAAGGCAATTGATGCAAATGCCTTAATCATAATATTTTCTTAATTAGATTAAGGTCAATAATCAGATTTTTGTTGTCCATATAAATATAGTCATTGTCCTTTTTGTACCTCCTTTTTGACTGCAGTTCAGCTTTCTGGTTTTTAGATAGAAATCATAACGCTTTCCTGAAATAGAAGGTTGAGTAATGTCTGGTTCTGTTGGATTGGATTATTTCTTCTTGAAAACATTCAGTTTCTTCAAATCCATGCAGTCATTCTTTTTGGTGCCAAGTCCACAGTGAATCTTACATCAGCGGCTGCTGGCTACTAAACATTTAAACTGTAAACTGTTCTGAAGTCTCCTTCCAGGTCCAGAAACCCCCCAACGCCCCCTCCATTTATCTTGCCTGCTTTTAAACGATGAATTACTTGATTTAGAAGTTAAATCAGGTTGCTACATTTCCATCTTGATTTTGGTTTGGCATGTCTTATGTATGTGAGCATGTATACGGAGTTATGGTGGAAAGGAGACAGCCAGCTGATCAGCAGCTGGGTTGTTTATACATGGCTCCCATTCTCCCCAAAGTATCCAGACCTGCCAAACTTATGGGAACATGCTGTGGTATGATTGTGGAGGAACTCCTGTGTAATCTGATCCTATAGATTTTTCTTTGAATGTATGGGTTGTACTATTATTGTAAAAGGGAGGAGGGAGCTTTTCCCTTGGAGTAAAAGTGTTCAAGTGGATGTAGTGATGCAGCCTGATATAACCTGTCCAGAATCTCATCCCATATATTCAAAATGTGTTGTTTTTGTTTTGTTTTTATACTATAAACAATATACTTATTGTGTTTGTGAAAAGGGGGTTTAAAATTTACTTTGTATTTGTACAGCACTTGAGGTACAGGCCTCCACAGATCTCTAACCCTCTCTGAAAAAGGAGGAAGTAATTTCACAAACAAAACTTAATTTCCTTCAAGTGCCCCTAAGCCATCCCAGCAAGCGAGCATGTGGTCCACCATATTCTCTTTAGTAAACAAATCTTGCCATTTGAGTAAAGCCAGAGGCATTTAAGATTTAGCATGTTTTTTTTGTCATGTAATAGCCTTTCTGTATCACTGTTGACCTTGCAATGGAAGTACAAGAGTCTTTTGGTGATGCAACAGGTTTGTTTTCATTTTTCTCATGTACTTGTGAAGGTGTGGTTGTTGGGCTTCAGTGTTCTTTGTTTTTGAGATGCATGTCCTACATTTTATCATGAGTTACTTTTTTTTTTCAAACCAACAGAACTCCATCTGTTGGTATCTGTTTTATGCAAAAGGATTGTAAGCTTCATTGCAGACAGATGATTCCAGAGTAACTGTGTGAGAGGAAATATTTGTGCTCACTAAACGTTGCTCTATTGGTCTGGCAGTTTTTTGGGTTCCCAAAAACATTTCTCATCTTTGCTGTTTGCACTTGTGTGGAGAAGAATGACTGTCGTCTGTGACTTAAAGTGGATTTATCTCATCATGCACGTCTTCATGTTTTGGCTCTATTTTGCTTTGACAAGTAGCTTGTTTGGATTTTTCTCTCTCTATCTTGATAACATATCATTCACTCTCAGACAGTCATGGCATCATTAGAGGGCAGAGGAATAACAGGGTTGTGTGCTCACACGCATTAAGTACTACATAATAGAGGATTGAGTCATCAAGGCAGGAGTTAGTTGTGGTATGATGTACATTTTTTTTTTGTTGTTGTTGTTGTTGAATTTGCATAAGTGCTGTCCTTGCTTCAGCCCCGCTCCTGGAAAGCTGCACCTACTTCGTCTGATTTTGATTGATGTGGTCCTGTGGGAAGGAGGTGGATGGTGTTATGTGTTGACGGGACGAGTCCCTTAAAGACAGTCTGGGAGCTGCTGTTTGGCACTAAGCAGGCTTTACAAAGCGGCGAAAAATCCCCTAATGCAGGGCCCAGATGTCTGCTTGGCTGCAGACCGTGAAGGCCTCTGTCACACTGTGCTTGCAAAAAGGGCAGAGGAGCAACACTTCTGACTCAACTCTGTGGGTTCCCAAAATGTAAACTAAACTGACATGTTTGACACAAACTGGTCCTACTCTATGAAAATCTGTTGAGAGCTTGAGGTGTTGCTGCTTTTGCTGAGAACTGGTACAGTGAAAATGCATTTTATATCTCACCCATTCACTTCTGCTGTGTAGCCCAACAATAATGGATATTAAAATCAGTGACAACAATGACTCTACAATCTATGGAACCAGATTTATTGATAACATCAACATCAGTTTTCGCATAGTTGTACACCTTTTTTTTTGTGTATTTTTTCTTTTTGCCACATCATTATGGGGGGGCTACTGGATAAGGACTTGGACCGCTAACTGGAGGATTGCCGGTATGTTCCCCAACTGGTAGTAATGATGTGGGGTGGGGGGGTCCAGTGCTCCCCGATGTCCATACCCATGGATGAGGTGCCTTTGAGCAAAGCACCTGAAACCCCAGACTGCTCCCCAGGTGCTGAAGTTGTCTAGAAATGAGGTAGATTAAACAATTTAGCTGTTTGAAGAATTCTGATCTGACATTAATTTACGTCTGAATTCATTTGACTGTGAGCCAATCAATGTAGGGAGATAATTATAAGAAAAGAAAAACCTTAATTTCTGAGTTTATAACCTTGCAAATATGAGAAAAAGCACAGACAGATGGTGCATATGACTCATAATGTCTGCACTTTCAGCATCCAAGAGTCACCGCTTTGAATGAAGTATCATACAGTTTTAGCTCTTCATATTTGTGTATCCGGTCCTGTGGCTGCTACTGAACCAGCAGCAAAATAACAGGGTTGACTTCCTACATCTCAAAAAGCAAAACACTCTTTCAGTGTCCCAGACCTGTCCCTTAACTGATGCAGACGCAAGGCTTCATTTAATAAATGTTCTAACCTGAACACTGAACACAAACTTGGGTTTAAGTGGACGAACGTTTTTCACTGTTCAGCCTCTGAAGTAACTGGAAGGTGTTCAAAATGACGGAGACAGAATAGATGGATGAAATTGAGACTAGTTCAAGTTACAATTTAAAACAAACAAAAAAAAACATTTTTAAATTCTTCAGTTTGTTGAGGAACACAAGTGAATACTACCCCAGGTTTAGTAGGGGGATACACACAGATAAGTTAATCCCTTCAGCTTGATGGAGTCAAAACTTCAAGAGCCAACTTGATAAGCGTTTACATCCTGTTTGGTTCAGAATAAAATCATTAAGAAGTCAGCTTTAGTTTAGTCCAGGAGAGGAGAGCAGTTTGGTAAATGCCGTTTAGTTTATGCAGTGGTACAATATGTGTAGTTCTCCTGAACAGCAGGTCAAAGCTGCAGCCTGATGAGATCATTCAGGATTGTCAGATAACATATGCCTAAATCTTACTATCACAAAAACGTAAAAGGTGTCATGGAACCGCCGAAAAATGTAAGATGTTATTGTGAGATACAGTAATTGCAGTCTTCAATGAGTTTGAATATTGTCAGGTTGTGGGTTGTTTTTGTTTTTTTTTGTACAGTTTTGATCTTCTTATAAGATTAAGCCACATTGCTTGATGTGAAATTGGTAGATAATTATTTTATTGCATATTACACTGTGCAATTGCACGTACATGGAAGTGTGGCTATGACAGAAGTGGATTTCAGTTTTTAAATGCAGCATCATTAGCAGGTTGCTGCTAATGTAACACTTTTTTTTGTATATTTGCTTGAAAAACTTTAATCACAGAGAATTTTGACATTTAGAGTAATTTTATAGTCGGCTT
Source organism: Arrhamphus sclerolepis (assembly GCA_037176975.1). Taxonomy (NCBI): domain Eukaryota; kingdom Metazoa; phylum Chordata; class Actinopteri; order Beloniformes; family Hemiramphidae; genus Arrhamphus; species Arrhamphus sclerolepis. The sequence continues at coordinate 10,538,022 of JBAMYA010000011.1, read as the reverse complement.
TGCACAACAGCTTTTGAGAAAGACCTGACTGTAGCCATGCAGATGCGATGAATAAAAGCATCATGCTGGTGGCCGTTTACAAAAAACGGCTTTTGTAAGTCAAAGCACCACAGTCAAAGAGATAAGCTCTAAAGAATTCTTCTGTTACTCTAAACAAGAGCGGTGACGAAAATGAACTCGGCAATAAAAGTGGAACAGACACAGATTATCTCCCTGCTCTTCATAATTCCTACAGTGACACTGATGTTGGCACACACACACACACACACACACACACAGATAACATGTGGGTCACTGATTTCACCTTTTTATAGTTTCAGTGTGGGTCACAGTTCAGAAAGGTTTATTCAATGCAAGTTAATTTTTGACTCAATTCAATTATTGAGGTGCAACAAAAAGGAAAAAACAAAAACCCTTGCTTGAATTGAACTGATACCGGTTTTATGAAGCAGTATAGTAATTATAGTACCACTTTCTTTTTTCCCTTTGAAAATGCAAAACACTCACTTCTTTCTTTTTTTTTCCCCTTGGGGAGACGAAGAGGGGTTGTTAGTTAGAAAATGTCATAATTTTCTTGTGCTCCTCCCTGAGTTAGCCATAAACTAGACCCACCCAAACAAGATTGGAGACAGCGGTTGTGCTCTGTAATTCACTTCTGAGGAGTGTGACGTGTGTGCATTCGTGCAGCGTGTTTGTGGACCAGCATGTGTGTGGTATTAGGGTTCCTCTGGTATTTTTAGGGCAGGCAGAGTTCCTTGCTAAAGAGGAAAAACTCTGGTCATTGTGTGTTTCTGTGTAATTCTTTACTTTTAAACTTTTACATCGTGTATTTTACTACGTGCCAGTTTACCTTTTAATGCAGCAAGAGAATTAAAGTGTAATAAAGAACCATACTCTGTTGAGTGTTGTGTTTATTATCAGTTTTGGTTTTCTACATGGGAACTGTTCTTTTTTTCTTTTTTTTCTTTAACCGCTCAAAAATAGACAAAGCAGTCATAGACCCAAGGAAGACCGGGATCTTATCTGTTGCGTTCCAGCTGCTGTGCCCAGATTTTTCCATAGTTGAACTACCCAGCTCACTTTCTACTCTGCATGTACTTTCTGAGCGTTTGAGTTCAACTTTATATTTATATTCTGTATCTAAATCTGCCAAAAATGTTCTCAGTGTGCAACTTGCAGTTTCCCTCTTTGTCTCCATCCGTCCATCATGAAGACGTTTGGTGCCAGAATCATGTCTGTGTTTTAATGCAGCGCTCTCTGAGGGTCTGGAGAGCGATGCCATTTATTTATTATTTTCTGCCTTGACTCCTTTAGGCTGCTTTCACACCTGCAAGATTTAATCAGTTTTCTTTTTTAAAAAAAACAACAACAAAAAACTCAAGTTTGTTTTCCTGCTTGATACGGTTCATTTCACTCAGTAGAACTGAATAGTTGCACTCAGGTGCGGACCAAAACAATTGAACATGGGGGGTTGGGTGGGGGGTTTATGTTCATGGCTATGGTAAGTCATGAACAAAGAACAACAAAAGCATTCCTTGTTTCATTCATGAATATTTGTAGAACACTGCCCAACAGCTGCAAACACAGCTCACAATTCTTTTTGTTTCATGGAGGTATTGTGGGAAAGTTTGGTTGTTACCATGCACAAATGCATTCTCCTAATTACAGTTTAAGATGTGGGTGAAAGTCATACTCCTTATTAATCAGTGGCGACATCACAGTTTCTGACTCCTGCTTGCAAATCTTGTCTTTACTGTTCCTTTTATCCCTTTGAGCCTTTCTGCTCCTCATCTTTATCCTTTGTGAGCTTCATTCTTTCCCTTTTCCTGGCAGTGATTTGGAAGGAGATCACACGGCTTCAGGTCAGAAGGGTTTAGACACACTTCCCCTCACAGCTGGACATACAGGATCATGAAAGGGAGAATTCAAGATGATGTGAAATTAGTTGCCTTATTGCACTGGTAGATTTATGTGCAGTCAAAATTAAATTATTTTCAGCTTCCTGTGTAGTCTTTCACTGAATGTTTAAAAAGACTGATGGCGATGTCAGCAACCTAATCTCTGATTTGATTTCCATTGCACCTATAAATAGCACTTCTGGGACTATTATGGCAGATGAAGTTCGGTAATCTCTGTCCTGTGTGTCATTTAAATCCTCCTAAATGACACTGGAGCAGCTGGATCAGCAACCCTGTTTAAGGCGACACGCTCCAACTGATTTATTTTTCTTGTTTTACCCTTCTCTGTTGTCTCCATCCAAACCAGTTCCCTGTGAACGAAGGAAAGACCCAGATGCTATTTATAAACTCAGAGGTGGGGAAAACACAGAGGCTCCTGTGGGGCGTTCGTGGATCCAAACTCTGTCTCTCATCTTCTCTGTGCTTCGTCAGGGTTGCGATGATGTTGAATGATTTGATTGTGGTTTGTTTGTCCAGTGTGTCATGTTTTGCTTCTGGGTGGAAAAATGAAAACCACAACGGCAGACTGACACTCCCAATAGTGATAATATCTGTACAGATATTCCCTTGATGCTTGCTTGAATTTTGCCTGCAGTTTGAATCATTTCTAAAAACTGATTAACGGTTTTGAATTTCTCTGATGTAAGACAGTTGAAAGTCTGAAGTTTTCTTATCATTTGTAAGCACAAACATTCTTTATGAGCCCAGATGTTTATTGCTCTTCTGTTAATGTGTTATTCACATCAGTAAAAAAGGGTGCAGATTCTAGTTGTTCTTTCCTTATGAGCTACAAATCACTTCATGAGGTTTTTAATCAATATATTCCCCAGATAATAGGACTTGATTCTCATCATTAGGCTTTAGTAACCACTGCTCATTTCCATATGATCATAACTGTTGAACTTTTGAACTTCTGTCTGTTTTTATTTGTGGCTAGAAGCCCAATGATCTACTTAAGGTTAGATATATGCATCTTAGTTGCCAGCTTCTCGGATGCGCTAAGAAAAACTGTTGCACAGTCTTGTTATAATTGGTAATCAGGTGTTTTAAGTGTAAGGCTGAGTTTTCTCCAGTGGTGGTTTTATGAGCCTTTCAGCTCCATGTAGGAGAACAACTACATCAAAAATTGGGATGGGAATTAACAAGATTTTATTAGTCCCAATGAAATAATTGATTCTGATTAACAATTTGATTCTTTGTCAGTTCCCTTATCACTTCTAGACCAACTTCCCATTAGAGTAGTGGACGTACACAGCCTCAAATCCAACTGCTTTACCAACTCAAATTCTAAAAGGGACACTGCCTTCAGTACATCAGTACATCAGTAGCCTCTTGATCATTTTTGAAGATCATCTTCATGTTTCCTTAAAACATTTTAGCAGGATTGGGAAGAAATTTAAGTAATGTGTATTTGGGAGAGGGAAAAGTAGTATATTCTAGTTCAAAGACAATACTGGAGGAATAATCCACAAAGATGTTGTTCATTCCAAGTACACGTGTATGAATCCATTATGTATGATAATCTCTCTTTGTCTGTGCATGTGCGTGTGTGCATGTGTGTGTATGTCTTTACTCATCTCATTTGCCCACATTTCCCTCACTCCTCTCTTCCTTCTGACATCGCCGCATTCACAACTCTCCCTGTGCTCTTCAGCTTCTTAACCACTTGGAAGTGAATTGGTGGGTTGTCCAGGGCCCATCTGACTGGACAAATGTTTTTGACTTTTCGAGTGTGAACGCATGAGAATTGGAAATATAACAGGACTACTTTAATTTGGTTTATTTCCTTTAATTTTGTGCCACCTTATCAGCAGGGATCCGCTTTTCCGCTCGAGTCCAAAAGTGTATACATGTGTGGCCTAACACTCAACTCAAAATAACCTTTCTTGCAGATGTTTTTTATATGATGGCCTTCCTTCTGTGCATATTGGCAGTTTTAGTTTTATTAAATGCAGACTTTGGCTGCAGAACAGCGGATACCAAAATACAACAAAGTCAGCATGTCTTCATGTTATTGTTTATACTGCTGTCAAGGCATGTTTGTGTGAAGCTGAGAGGGTTGAACTCCCCAGAGTAGTGTGTATGTCAGGCGTTACTGCAACAAAACTTTAGCTTTTTAAAATTAGACTGTACTAGTGTCAATGCTGTCACCTGAATGGTCAGTTTCTGAAAAAATAAAAATGAGAGCAAACTGCATCTCTTTGTTTTGTTTTTGTTTTTTTTTAAATTCCAATACAAGAGACTTTTATAATATAAATGCACCAGTCCCCGAAGTTTCACATTGCCATAGAGCAGTAGCGGTTGGGAAGAAAGTGTTGTCCACTCACTGTTTCACACCCGCCCAGTGCCCACATGATGCATTTGCATTTCCTGTTGCACGCCTTCTCATGATGGACGGCAGACCCCATCACCTTCTCTCTCTTCATAAACTATCTGTGATCTCAGATATGCCCTGGTATCATGTAAAGCATTGTCAGGAGTCCACCAGAAGCTATTGTACATGCGAGTGAAGTGGGCAGCTCTCTGTGCTGGCAAATGCAGGGGGAGACGGAGGGCATGTCTCAGACAAAGACCTCCGATTGACATGTAAACAATGGAGCGGGCACACAGCAGCCTCCTGACTGAGGAGAGGAAGGACACAATGGCTCTTTTTCTGCAGCATCAGGGAAGAAGAGTGGGCATGTTAGCTTAGCGACTTTGAGAAATAGTCAGCAGGTGGCATTAGGATGTGAAGTTTGTACTCAGTAGATGGCTGTATTTGTGTTTTTCTTCATCACTGTACCTCAAGACAGTACGAAGATCCTGTAACTTTGATTACTGGTTGTTTTTAAGTTCTAGTAAACTGAGCAGTTTTATCTTTTGATAGGAATTAGCATTGTTTTACACTGAAGCCCCCTGAATGCTTAAACTGCTTCTTTGTCCTGTCATGCTCTGGTCCCACTGCTTGTACAGGACACACAGAGATCTCATGTCAGTGTCACTCAGGGCTTGGTGTCAGTTTGTGCACTGTCTATCATACATGGATACGGACACACATGCATGAGCTCATCTGAACTAATCATGCTGTTTTACATTCTCTTGCTGTATTCTGTTTCTGACTGCAGCTTTCTGGATTTTCCATCAGCCTACATGTGACACCAATGTGGTTAAAAACAAGATCAGACAAATTAAAAAGGCCAAGGCTCGTATCGTTTTGAAGAGCCGGTGATAAACAAGTGGTCTGTCATGGACATGTGTCCATAGCCTCATCCAAAGTGTTTGGGTTGATGGTCAGGGAGCTGTGCGATAACAAATGAGCTCACTGCAGCAACATCAAAACATGAAGAACCACATGAGTGTTTTCAGTACTTGAGTCAGCATGTTTGTTTCGGGAAAAAATATGTCAAAATCTGGTGAGTCTTTAAACAAAAATGAATGCTTGGTTAATTTAATTTGGCAATTAATTCAATCTTACAGTCACAAGAACCTTACATAGAGTTTCAGAAGTGTTTCAAGAAAAATATGCTTTTGCCCATGTTTGCAAGGCAGCAGTGAAGAAAGAGACCATTCTTCAGGAGAAAGACTGCGATGGTAGTCGTGTTTGGGGAGGAAGGAAGTCATGCAGGCGGCCTCCTGCACAGAGCAGCAGATGGACTGAAAGAATCAGAAAATATACAGTGTAGAGTTTTTGTATTTTGTTGTAGCTTCCCAAAAGTTTAGGGATGGTGACAAGGTCATATGACTGATTGGACCATGAAGGACTAAAGTAACGTCCACTTGAGTCCTGGGATGCAGGGTTTCCCCCAAAAGAATATTGTTGCAACAAAATGAGCAGTGTTACTTTAACTGTCAATGGTTTTAAAGTTGTGGTTGTTTTTGTATTGTGCGTAGAAGTTGAGACACAGAGATGAGAGAACATTTGAACCCCATGAATCTAAAAGGTTGCTACATAAGTTTGCCATAAAGTAAAATCTGATCACCAAAGTAACACTAATGAACCTGCAAAACACTCTTGAGCTGATAATACACATACTATTATAATTAATGGCATCCTTTATGAATACACCCATTAATGCTTTAGGATGGCTGTTCTGATGGTTTTAAAGATCAAGTATTTAGAGGATGTGCTGATTTTCTGGCCTGTGC
>JBAMYA010000011.1:10515957-10531731 GCA_037176975.1 Arrhamphus sclerolepis | reverse complement strand
CGCTTCGAGTCGCATACACGCACGCACAAACACACCAGTGCACACATTCACTTGACACGTGTTCATACTTTGTTTTTAAATCAATACAACAAGCTGAGTCAGTCTGGATCAGCTCTATGTGAGGTTATATGTTCCATGGCCATACCATCACAGGCTGTGCCTTTGTTTGCAAACAAAGGTGGGGATGATTGAAAACCCTCCTGTAACCTTGGGGAGTTTCTTGTTGTAGTTGATATGCTTTTTTTTTTTCCTGTTAACTTCCACAGGTGTTTTTACTTTGTCATAGTTGAACTCATTTTTGAACTCTCTTTTATTCACAATGTTTGTGTCTCCAGAACTGAAGATTTCTGTTTCTCCTCAGTGTTTCAGTTTTACGACATGTAAAATTGTGCTGCTTTGTTGCTGTCGCTTTCATTGCTGTGCCTTTTATTAGTTGTGGTGTGAAAGTTTTTTTTTTCTTTTTTTCCTCCGTAACTAAAATGTGAGCAGTAACGTTAAAATATGATAACATAAACACTGGACAGATGGCATCATTGGGTCTTTGTACTTTATAGCTGGTTAAACATTAACCAGCTATAAAGTACAGTCCAGTGTAATAAAAGTGGGAAAACGTCTTTGTTGCTGAAGCTCAGATTTTCTTCTAATTACAAGATAATTCATCCTGTTAATAAAAGTAATGATTTATATTCCTTCACATGCTTTGAATCTGAAACTAGTGACAGGTCATGGTCCATATCAGCGCTCACTGTAATCCTGGGATATTTACTTATTTATTTATCTATTTATTCATTCATTCTCTGTTTGATTCTCTTGAACTCTGTATTTTAGGTGGATCTTTTTTCAATTTAAGTAAATAATTTCCTTTCTATCAATCCATTCATCATCTGTACCCACTTCTATATGTTCTGGGTCACAAATCACAAAGCTTTCACAACATTTCCAGACATTTTTTTGTTTATATATGAAGGAAGTAAAGCGGTTGTTTCACATCTTTTGTTCTTGGTTATAACATTTGTATTTGGGTATCTTTTTATGGCATTTTTTTTCTTCCTCCAGTAACTAATGTTCAATCATGTGTCTTAATTACACTCTGTAGGTTTGAGAAGGGGAGGATCTACTCCTACATCGGAGAGGTGGTGGTGTCTGTAAACCCTTACCGTGCCATGAACATATACGGCCGGGACACCATTGAACAGTATAAGGGCCGTGAGCTGTACGAGAGGCCCCCCCATCTCTTCGCCATCGCTGATGCTGCTTACAAAGCCATGAAGAGGAGGAACAAAGACACTTGTATTGTCATCTCAGGTAACATGGGAAGCCCCCCACTTGGCCAGAAGGGAGAGAGGGAAAAAAGAAAGAAAGAAAGAAAAAAAGACACATCAGTTGCCCTACTTGATATAAGTCACGCATTGAAAATGATATTTGAATATTTTTTTCTCTCTCACTCTTTGCTGAGGCTTTTGAAAATTCCTGATAATGTTTTGTGAAATGGTTATCTTGTGTGGAACATTGAGAAAACAATCAGTGCATGCAGCGCCACTGAGTGGTCAGTACAGGAACTGACGCAAAAATAAATGTCACTAAAGTCATCAGCACATCATGTAGCACATGTATTGTGTTAGAAAGTTGTCTACGTCTTCGAATATTGAGTGACATAAGCAACTTTTGGTTATGCAGTTTAAACTGCGTGGTTCTACTGAATAAGGCTGTATAATAACTTGTGGTTCAAATAAGGAAAATAAAAAAATTCATTGTGTTTTTATTTCAGGGGAAAGTGGAGCAGGGAAGACAGAGGCCAGCAAGTACATAATGCAATACATTGCTGCTATCACCAATCCTAATCAGAGAGCTGAGGTTGAAAGGTGAGTTGCTGCTGTTGACACTGGGTTTGGTGACTAAAGAGCAAACATGGTCAGATAAGGTTTTTCTTTTTCCTTTTGTTGGTGTGCCGTTGTTCCAGATCCATCGATACATCTACTGAACAGTCAATTATCCCTAATGCTTTGTGTTGGGAGATGTGTTTACTGTTAGATTGTGGGCTGCAATTTCACTGCTTATTCTAGTAGCAATGACTTAGGTTTATTCTGTAGTAATAAATATGGTGTCGAGTATCACAGTCCCATATATTTATTATTAGGTCATTGTCATATTCCCAGAATTATGACTGCCAGCTGTCCGAGGCTCAGTAAGATATAATTACAGCCCTGAGTAGGTGTGTGTTGTGCCAGTAGATAAAGATGTTTTTACACCATGTCATAGAAATATTGGTTATATTGTACAATTCACCTTCTAGATAGCAAAGCAGAGGTGGAACCTTGATGTCAGGTAAACACAATTTGGGTCAGATAAAGATAAGATTTAACACCAGAGGCCTGTTGCACGAAACCGAGATAAGGGATTAAGCTGGGATATGTCATTTATCCTGGCTGAACCTATCCTCCAGCTGGTTGAGCAACAGTGGGACTGGATAAGTTATCATAGGGAACCAGGCTAACAGTCAGGATCTCTTAATCCTGCTGCTCTGACCTCTTCAGTCAGCTGTTACTCTGATTGCAAAATAAATTTAATTAAGTTATTTATAAACTTCTGAGTGTATGTCATCTTAAATTTCATCAGGCTGCATTAAGATTTGTGCAGTCAATTTAAGCTATAATTATAATATTTCACAATAAGGTCAGTGATGAGAGCAATAGTTTACTGCATTCACGTCATGTGCGTTTCATGATGGTTTCGATGAAGCAGCAGGATTTTCTGCCAGCAGAGTGTTTCAGGGCAGGTTGTACCCCCTGGAGTTTCTCCAGTGATGGCAGGGTATTCATTACTCCTACAGACTTAGCCTACTTTTAAAACCAAGCCTCCAATTTAAATTAAAAGATGGTTCAAAAATGGACTTGAACACATTAAGGATTATCATTGAGAGTGATTTATCCAAGCCTGGTGAAGTATCATATAGTCTGTTATTAAAAGTAATATTGCACAAATCAATAAAATGGTCTTCTTCAAAGGTGGCTGTGACCTTGTGGCGAATATGTGAAAATTATGCATAATTTGGAGCCAAACTGCTTAAGATTTAAAGATTTCTATGGCTTTTTAAAAATGTCTGTAATAAATACATATAATACAAAGAATGAATAGATACATATATACTATATTTTTAAATACATTGGCCATCTATATTTGAGTCAGTAGATGTTAGATGACTATTAATATGTTTTGTTTTTTTCAGCCACAGTTTTAATCATTTTAAATTGGCTTCTTGTATCTTTTGTTTTATGAAGAGAAGATTTAAAAGACAGAGATTAGTTACTCTGGTATAACCGGAGTGTTATAAAACCTGGACAACACCTTCTCAGTTACAAAAGAGCTCTGTTTTGATCCAAGGTTTTAAAGAGTCTGAAATGATTAAAACTGGGAAGGTGAATGCAGGAAACGTACTCATTCAATTTGACTCTTCTCATTTATTTGTCGTCTATGATCTGAAAAGTACTTCCCACGTGAAGAACAAAATTAAGTGAATCCATGTAAAGTTTATATATGCATACAAGGAATTTTAATCTGGGTCTTGTTTTTTTTTACTGTAGATATAATAACAACAACAGTGTTTCAGGAGGGAAATGTACATGCATTAGACTAGCATCAAGTGTCATGCAGCTGTTGGATACATGTGTACAGATATAATATTCTGTACTGAGAGACAAAACAGGTCAAACTCATTCAACTGTGTCCAGATGGTACAGAGATGTAACTGGACAGACATTCATGCATGTATAGCGTGTTTAAATTTTGATGCTGGCATGTAACAAAATTATTTTCTTTCATTATCCTGTCACAGAGTTAAAAATATGCTGCTTAAATCCAACTGTGTCTTGGAGGCCTTCGGGAACGCCAAGACCAACCGCAACGACAACTCCAGCCGCTTCGGCAAATACATGGACATTAACTTTGACTTCAAGGGAGATCCCATCGGAGGCCACATTAACAATTACCTGCTCGAAAAGGTAAGATGGTGTCGGATGCTGGTAAAAGAGGCAAAACTAGTCCACTGTCCTTATTTATGCATTCATACAACACATCTAAAAGCAACGCTTTCAAAAATGAAGATGCCAGAAGATAATCCTAAAACAAGTTGATATTTGGTATGACCACAGACTCTTAGAGGTTCACACTTTCTAATCTGTTTATCAGAGTGTTTAATTATCTTTCTTTCCTATTTTTTCCAACAGTCTCGGGTCATTTTCCAGCAGGAAGGAGAGAGGAGCTTTCATTCATTTTACCAGGTAAACACGCGTGTCCACCTGTATGCATTTGCATGTGGTCATTAGTTTTGTTTGTTTATGTCTCCCTGTGAGCGAGATGGTCATGCCATCAAGCTGTTTTTCTGTGTGTAGGTCCGTCTTCACATGTGTGGTGTATGTACGCATAAAAGGGTAAAATGCCAGTGGTTTCACACTGGTCCACGATGCAGTTCAGTAAAGTAAATAAATAGAACATTAAGCCAGCAAACACAGATGTTACAATACTTAAAAGCATAACAATAAGCTTGGTGAATGATTTACAAAGAGAGGACATTTGTATGCAAAGCACTGAGATCATCTGGATCTTGACACCTTGCAGCAGAGTGGCGAAGCATTAACAAGTTACTATACTGAAGACTTAAGGCTGCAGCATTATGTAAATGAATGTGTCAAAAATGATGACAGGCTGTGTGAAGTGTTTTAATAAAGGTTTCCTCTTTATTTTCCCTCTTAATTAGTTGCTCAAAGGAGCTCCAGATCCCCTGTTACGGTCTCTTCACATCCAGAAAGACCCGACAGCCTACAATTACATCAAAGTTGGAGGGCACATCAAGGTAATCTGAAAGAAGTGAACATCCGGTTCACGTATAAACATTCCTCTGCTGCTGTACTTATATGGGAAACTATGTGCAACTTTCTCTTGGGTAGTTTTCTGGGACGCGAGTAGTCAATGAATGCTCAAGTGACATTAATTTTGTTTGCACAGTGACAGAGAAATGCACATTTAAGTCATGTACTTGACTGCATCCATCAAACGTTTTAAAACAAAACACACACATCTGACATTTTCAGTACAAATACAGTCATAGGCCCTCTTTTAATCCCATGTTTTTTTTTTTTTTACAAAAACGTGCTATTCGTGTTTCCTAGTACTGGATAAATACAACATCAAGACAAACAACCCCATACAACTGTTTTTTTTCCAGAGGAAATGCTCTTCTGTCTAAAGAAACCATGTAAGCAAAACTAATACCAGAGCGTTATAGAAGCAAGTGAAGCTATCCGCCCGGAGCTGCTTGGTCAAAATGGCATCATGCAGCAGGAAATCTACGTCAGACTGTCTGAAAAATAAAAGAATTGGGGCTTTGAAACAGTCTCGTCAAAGTCCGGACTTTGACCCATTTGAAATGCTACGGTGGGACCTTCAGAGAGCTGTGTATAAGCAAATACCCAAAAAGCTCAATTAATTGTACCAACATTTTAAGTAGAATGGGCCAAAAATTCTTCACATCCATGTGAGGGTGTTTTTCAAGTTTTTGATCCACAGGATACTGAGCGATAGGGGTGCAGAGTATTGCCCACATGATTTTTTTTGTGTGTGTGAAATAATTAATTGCATTGTGTAAAAAAGGTGTTTCTGAGGTTATACAGTATTTACAGTACAGTATTTACCAAGACCCACTGAAAACACAAAAATTCAGACCAGTTTTAATTCAGACCTCGGCTGTGCGTTGCTGCTTTTGCATGAGCCTAATGAGTTGGAACAAAAGCTGAGGAACAAAACAACTCAATGGCAACAAATTGGCCTGATGTCATGGAACACAATATTACCAAGCGGCTGAGGTGGAGTTTGCACTGTTGTGGTCCCCAGCGAGACATCACAGTTCAGCACCAGACTGTAATTTAATTAACTGTGAACTCGATATTCTGCATGTGTTAAATAAAAGAAGGTGGCAAAACACAGATGGAAAATGCTGCACAACACCACCTTTATTAGTTTTGTTGCTCCGTTTTTAGAAAGATGAGTAAATGTGCAAAAGGTTCTACACTTGTTTTGCCTGCTGTGTCCTTTCAGTAATAATTCATCTGCTTCCAACATCTCTGTTCTCCCCCCTCCAGTCTTCCATCAACGATAGTGCTGATTTCAAGGCTGTAGCCGATGCCATGAAAGTGATTGGTTTCACAGGGGATGAGATTCAGACTGTTTACAAGATCCTGGCCACCATCATACATCTGGTAATCACCAGTAATGCCAAATCCCTGCTCACTTCTATCACCAACTGTGTGGAGCCTTTGTTCATACTTATCACTGATGCTGCATCTGGAGGCTTTTATCTGTTGGTGTTCACTACAAAAGAGGATCACATGTAATCTTTACAAGATGTTCCTCTCTGATTCTTTCTGATGACAAGAACATTTCCTGAAAATGATCAGATGTTCTAATCAAAGCAAAACTAGAGCGATGAGCGAACAGATGTCATACATGAGGCCATTTATTTTTAGGAACCTTAAACAATAAAATATTGACTTTTGGGCTTGTCTTTTGGTCAGACTTTACAAATTCTTCATACCTGAAAACTCTTATGTGCTCATTTATTTTGATTAGATTAGATAGAACTTTATTTATCCCTTGGGTTAGTGTTGGTTTTCTAGAAAAGTCTTATTTTTAGATGAAAAAATGTCTCGGAAAAAGAAAACACTGGATCTTCTATGAGACGGTGCCTTCGGATAAGGCAACAACATCTAAATGACAGTTTAGTAACTATTTTCACCAAGTACTTAGATAAACAATGGATTCATATTCAGAAACTGTATTTATCACATTTAACCCATGAAATTAGAATTGTTGCCTTGTGTCTACGATCGGAAGAAATTGCCCAAATTTGATTGCTACGGGGAAGCACTGGCGTCTTCGTAATGAACATTTTGGCAAAATATTGTATAATTTCTCTTCGGAGATTAATAAAGTATTATTCAGTTGAATTGAAAAACTATGTTTGTAGAGACCGTTAGGAAGGTTAGATGAATAAACAGATGTTTAGTGAAAACCAAATACATGTGTCCAGGAAAACAACCTCACATCATCTATCAAACCATGACACTTCCACCACCATGCTTTACAATGACTTTTTTTATGAAGAAGTCTGCTTTAAATCAAATCAAAAAGTGAACCAGAACCACTGAAGTCCACTTAACACAGCACATCTATTAGTACTTTTGTAGATGGTTATTAAAGATGACTACTATCTGTAGTAACTGATTCTGAGAGCATGTTTTCTCTTTAGAAACCTTTAATTTTCATATCTGGCTTGAGCTTCAGATTCAATGCTCATATACAAAAATGATGACTTGTCTTCTCATTATTTACAAGAAAGTGATTATTGCATTTGTCAAAGCGTGAAACAGTTCCTCTCTGCCCTCTCCTGCAGGGAAACCTGACATTCGGAGTGGATGGTGACATAACCCTGATAGAGAACAAGAAGGTTGTGTCTGTGATTAGGGACCTGCTTTCCACCAAAGAGGAAAATGTGGAGAAGGCTCTGCTTTACCGTACGGTTGCCACCGGCCGAGATGTCATTGAGAAGCAGCACACGACGCAGGAGGCCAGCTACGGGCGGGATGCTCTAGCCAAGGTTATTGTTGGATGCAGGCTGAGTACCACACCAACACTGTAGAGACAGAAGCAGCCGTGTCTCACTGCTGTGTGCAGGGTTGTGACATTTCGCCTTGTTCCCGGTGATGCTTTTACTGCCGCTGACTGTGGTTCTCATTAACATGAGTCACAATGTTATGACTCCAGACAGAAGCAGGAGACTGAGGACGATTCAATGAAAGTCGGCAGCTGCTGGACCAACACTGTTAGGCTGAGAGCTAAAGTCTGACTCACTAACATGAGCTTTGACATTTTACTTTCAGTTAGTCAGAGGGTAACTGGAGTGTTTTGTTTCCTATGAACTGGAAAACTAACCGTTTACTCCCTTTTGCACCCTCGTAACCGTTTGTCATCCGCAGGCAATGTATGAGCGCTTGTTCTGCTGGATCGTGGGACGCATCAACGACATCATTGAGGTCAAAAACTATGATGCCAGAATCCATGGGAAGAACACGGTCATCGGGGTGCTGGACATCTATGGCTTTGAGATTTTCCAGAATAACAGGTGTGCTTCTGAAAGACAGTTAAAAATATAAGAATGCACAGATCTCCTCATTGGTACAAAAAAGCTGTACTGGTTGTAAAATGCACTGAGCTTAGAATTATAGATGTGATCAGTTGCATCCACACCACAAATGTTAACGTAACGTTTCAATTCGTGTTTTTTTTGTGTTGTAGTTTTGAACAGTTCTGCATCAATTACTGCAACGAGAAGCTGCAGCAGCTCTTCATCCAGCTGGTGCTGAGGCAGGAACAGGAAGAGTATCAGAGAGAAGGCATCCCCTGGAAACATGTAGGACACATTTACATTTAGGACACATTTGGAAACCTGAATTGTTCTGAATTGTTTAAACCAAACTACAATTCTAGTTCAGCTTTAGAAGTGGAATGACTAACTTTCTGGCTGTGCAAAATTGTTTTAAATGATTTCCTTTCATGCTTATGACTTTGCTAAATGTTGGGCAAGTTTTTAAAGGCATAAGCCTTCTACATTTTTGTCTGAAAACAATCAAAAGTTTTTGTCTTGAGAGGTGAGGTTTTTAGGGTTTATATGAATGTCCAAGAAACCATGTGGAGAGATTTTAAAACAAAATGTATTTGTTAGGTTAATTTCTCTTTGTTTTTGAAATGCTTATTTTGTCCACAAGAGTGTGTACTGTATCTGATATCTGACAGACCTAAGTGGATTGTCAGTCTGCATCCCGTTATGAAAATAACTTCAAAATCATTCATTCTTCTAATCCTGGTGAGGTAAAATGTTTCAATCCACAGTAAACACCAGATACATTAATTGTGCATTAGGGAATTGGTGAGATACTTTTCTCAAGCTACCAACGTAGCTTGGTGACAGCAGGCAGCAGCTTCTTGGATCACTAACAAGTCCATATTCCTGCAGCTGTGTGATGTGGAGAGCACTAGAGAATGATCACATACGTGGTTGTTCTGTCTCCTAATCTGTTGGCCCAAGAACAAAACTGTGTTGGAAAAACTTAAACTAACAATTTATCAAAAGTTGCTTAGTTAGAGCCCAGGGAGTGGCTCATTTAATCCTCTTGAGGTTGAAATGAGTATTACAAATGAGCGTGCACCAAGGAAAATAAATTTTATATCTTCAAATTTATCAAGAGTTAAAAAGGCTTTTATTAAAAAAAACAACAACAGATATAAATATTATGCCATATAGTCGTTATATTTGGTTGAAAGGCTTTTGACATTTTGGTTGTCATCTCTAATTTATGACTTTCCTCTCTGTCCTTTCTTAGATTGATTACTTCAATAATCAGATCATCGTGGACTTGGTGGAGCAACAGCATAAAGGCATCTTCGCTGTTCTGGATGAGGCCTGCATGAATGTGGGCAAAGTCACCGATGAGGTTTTTCTCCAGGGACTCAATGGCAAGCTGGCCAAACATGCCCACTACACCAGCCGCAAGGTAGGAAAAAACAAAACAAAAAAAGTACTGATTTCTCTAAACATCAATGTTTTGGGTTTCCTTCCCTCCATGCCCATGATTGGTGTCTTTGAAACTGATGTGGGAATCTCTAAAGTCACAGTTATTTCCATCGTATGTGCTCTGTGCAGGGTACTTTGAAGAAAGAGTGCTCATCTATAAAAATGGAAGTTATTCAACAATCTTTGGCAATATATCAGTTTCTGCTGATGCAGCATATAATGTGACTGTAGCAACCCGAGAAAAGCATGCATTAAGTAGCACTCAGCGCTGCAGGAAGAGAGTGAAAATGATCCTGTTAGTATCTGTAATCGGGAAGACTTACAGCCTAATTCACTCTAATGGACTGCTCAGACAAAACATAAGCCAATTTCATTTCCCAACTTTAACAGTTTAGGAGCAGATGGCTTGGATGAGGTGGAAGTCTCTCATCACTGATCTGAGTTCAGTGACTTTCATCTTTTCATGCAATGAACAACATGTAAATGTTTGTTAGTGAAAGCTTGTTCATTGGGTTTCAATCTCGTGGTTGTAGTTTTGTGTGAAGGACTGCATTCTTCTAGTGAACCACTAGGGGGCATCAAGGGTCAAAATAAGAGCATGCGAGCCTCTGACTCAACACTTTGCAGCAGTGATGTCACTGGTAGCCAATAGGAGTGTGTGAAGCTGGTGCTTTGCTGTGTTAGAATAAGTGGCAAAGAGCTGGCAGATATGCATTTACAAATTTATGAGGAGAGCCATCCTGAACAGAAAATCCCAGGAGTATAACGGAGGGCAGGAGATGGTGATGCAGAAAATAAATTTTGACAACCCTGCTAGGTAAAGACCACACTGCGAGGCACTGTGTCAAAAACCTGAAGGTTTTCATTTTCCTATGCAAAGAAAAGACACTGTAGGCAGTGATTCCTGCAGATATAGTTACCTGTAATAGTTCAGACGGAGTGAAGGTCTTGATGACAATTGAGCTGTGAATTAAGCTTGAGGTAAAGACTGTGCTGCAGGCTGTATTGATCCATGAAGCTTACCTCCGTGCTGTCATCCTGAAGTCAATGCCCTGTCCTCCCACCCCCACCTCTACCATCACTCCTCAGCTGCTCTCTGACCTGCTTCTCTCAGACTTCTCTGTTTGAACGACAGAAAGACTTTGAATGTACAGTCATCCTCCTGTCATTTCCTGGAACCAGAATCGGCCTCAATCAATATTTGCCAGAAATATTTTTCTCTCCTGTGCTGTCTGGAGTACTGTTGCCAAGCAACGCTAACATACTTGTGACAGAAAAAAAAGCTTTCCACTATGCATGAAAAACAAGTCTTCATAATAATACTTAATGTGGACATAATATCTAAATAATTATGATTAACAAAAAAAGCATTGATTCCATTTATGAATCAAGTGTGCTGCTTAGTGCAGCATCCTGTATCTGGCATGTAGTAACCTCCTCTTTCACTGCAGCATTTGAAAGTAATTTATTCATTACTGTAATTAACACCCAAATCTGGTTTTAACACTTTATGTAGTTTTGTCTCTATGATCAAAAAGTCATATCTTGCATATGCTTGTTTTAATAGGGACTATTATTTATCTATTAATCTTTCATTACTTTGGTCTCACCAGTGTTTAATGTTTACTTTAATTTGCTGTTTAGGGTAAGTGGTTACAGCCTGTGGATGTCAATTATATTGAAAGATTGATGGAAGGCTTGTCTTCTCAGCAGCGCCACCTACTGGTCAGAGTATCATTTTGGCTTCCTCACAAGATAAGAAATACTCTTTCTGCATTTTAGTTTGACTAAAAATAGACATCTGAACCCAGACGCACGATGTAAATGAACTCTCAAGGATGATCTGAATTTTCTAAGGCTTTGAGGATACAAAGTGAAACTGCTCTGCACCCACTGTGGCTCTCCAGCCTCCAGAGTTCACATCTCCTCCAGCATGTTTCCTGGGATAAAAGTGTGAAGGTTAAACAAAAAAGTGTGAGAAAGAGAGGGGAGTGTTGTTGAGACAGAAACTCTGAATTAAATATGAGGGGTGGGCAGCGCAGAGAGAAAAAGGGGAAGGGGTTGAGGGATGCAGAAAGGTATGAAAACAAGTTTTATATGTACAGTTAATGACGGTTGAGATGTCACCTGGTGTTTTCTTTTCATTTTTGTTTAATTGTCTTCTGGCTATTATGATGATTATCCAACCATGATTACAATCATCTCAAAGTTCTGTTTGCATTTTTAATTGCTGATTGCAACAGGCAAACAACTAAGAAGGTGACGCTGCTACCAGTGCTGGATAGTGCACAGGCAACCCTCCCTGAGGGTTATAAGGACCACAGCTTCCTGAGGGATGATGCCTTCATGTGCTTTTTCTCTGACTGATCACTACTACAGATGGGGTTTTTATGCTCCTTTCAGAAAGAAGACTGAACCAACTATTTTATCACTGAGGAGGGCTGTCTGAGTGTATCCAAAATACTTAAGTAGGCACGGCTCATAGCCTGCTGTCCCCACTAGTGTGATTAACAGTAACCCTATAAAATGTGTTGAGTCTGAAACACAGCAGAGCATTTAAGCTGTTGTCACCAGATAGTGAAGTATCTCAAATAAAGTTGCTGTGTGATGTATCACTGATACAAATAATCATCACAGCTGATCAACACGTATTCAGGAACTCCACAAATCTGGGGAAAGAAAATCCTAATGCAGGCTCCACAAAAGACGTGTTTACAGAAGCAAAAAGCATAACATCAACGAACAACAGCACAGTTTAAGTAGTAGTTTTATATAGGACAACAGCTGCCAGTGAAGTCCTGTGGTTGCTGCAGGAAGAGCTGCTGACCCACAGGACCTACACGGTAGGAGTCGGTCAGTCAGTCGACGCTGACTCTTTCAGACGGTTTCACCATCAGAGGAATGGATGGATGGAAGGGATGGATTCTGTTTCAGCTCCTGTTGATTTAGAGGTGGACTTCCATATGAATCACGACTGGTCGGAAGGTCCTGCAGCGTTCATGAGCTGTTTGGATGCAGAGCCAGGAATGAAGACGCAGGCAACCAGAGCAGCAGGCCGGCTCAGGCTCTGAAGTATCTTGTTTGGAACAAAAGAGTGTGAATGTTGCCCAGCGTCATTTTAATGGTATTTAAAGTTCTGGATTGTCACATTTTTCCTCCCTCACTCTGTCACAGACTGTTAAGTAAATGGTGTCATGACTGCTGCTTAAATGTTAACTGTTACAGGTTTAACGTGCACTCCTGAGCAAAATCTCAAGTCAGAGGGACGTTTCACACAGATGGATCATAACCAGGTTGTAAAATAGAACTTAATAATGCAAAAAAAACAGAAACTCGAGCATTTAACCTCAAACAGGCTGTTCATGGGCTGATTTAAAAGTTTGACCATAGCCTTAAAAATCTGGCTGTCGTTGCTTTCATTTACACTGTCAAGACCTCCTGATGGCAATAACAAAAAAGGCTTTCTTACATCACCACTGAGACATTAAAGCCTCTCGCAGCTCACCATTGCTACAGAGATGCAGTAAGTTTCATGTTTTTTTTTGTTTTTTTTAAAGATCCTAAGGGTTATGGGACAAAAAAAAGTCAAATATTAGACCCAAAACAATCCACAGACTGTCCATGAAGACAGACTAATCCTCAACCCAAGTTAAGGCTCTGACTGAAGCTGACTGATGTGGGGTGCACGTCTAAAAATAATGGGGGCCACTCGCTGCTCAGTATTTTTTGTCACCTTTAGTTCTGTTTTTTTGACCAGCTGCTGAACAGCCTGTTTTGAAAAAAAAAACTGCATTTAAACTCAAGTCTACTCTCTATTTTTTGTGTCTTGCTCTTGTTTCTTTTTGCATTTTGAAGTTCTACTTCCAGCCTGGTTATGATCCACCACTGCGAAATTTGCCATTTTTTTCCTTCTTGCTCTTAGGATTTTATCTAGGAATGAATATCTTATGTAACAGTTGTATGACTTTCTAAAAAGCTGTGAAGACATTTATAAAATAGAATAACACACTGTATGGTATACTCTTACCAAAGAAAACACTGCAGCACTTTTTCCTCTAATTGAAACTTCATTGCTTTTTTAAAGTTGCATGTAAATTTATATTTGAAAATAATCAATTTCTTTGTCCTGACATAAAGCATTTGCATCACAGGCTGCTGTGTATGGATGAAACAGAAAGCAGAAGCTGTAGGAAGAGACTGAGTCACGGATCAATTCCCGGAGATGCTCATGTAACATGATCTGTGTCTGCTGTTTTGTTCAGTTCTGAATCATGATACATTATGTCTTTACACTCTTGTCAGCCCACATCGCGCACACAGTCTGACGCACAAATACGCACTCTCTGTCCAGGCTGTTGATCCTCCTCATCCATTCATTCATTCATTATTTCACTCACGAGATGAAACATGTGAAGAGTCGATGCATTTCACACATGTAGGGACACTGAGCCATCACTTTTACACTGGCATGGTGCTGCAGTCCCTGAGAGTTTCAATCCATTACAGATGCCCTCTGTTGTAGCTTCTGAACCAATCTTTATCATCTCACTGTGTCGTGTTGCTTTGCAGTCTGCTGATGAGGAATTCTTCTTATTTTCTTCCAGGCTTCTCAGGCTTGTGATGAATTAATCAGGAAGTTTTAATATATGGAAGCTACAGGCTTGTTTACAGAGATGTCTTACCTAAAGGGAAATGCTTGAATTCAATACGCGTATGATTTTATTTATTTTCCCTGTGCATTGGTGCATTAAAATCCAGCTGTCTTTTGTTGTTTTGCATCTGGCTGTGTTTGCTAGAAGCTGCATTTCCATCATAATGAGTTTCATGAGTGCTTTGCTCACACTAACCTGCCGTTAAACTAGACTGTTTCTCGGGTTACCCCATCAGAGGTAATCCATCTGGTGGTAGTCAACACTACAACTGAAGGTGTTTTGAGGCGTTGTTTGTGATGTACTTGGTTTTTGCAAAATATGTGAATTATGAGCAGATGACTCAGCATCGGTCTTATCTGTCCAAACAACATTGGACCTCAGTCATGAAACTTGAGCAGAACAAATGTGTGTATTAACAACGCATGAAATGTGGCATTCATGAAAATGTTAGTAGCTTTCATGGACTGTTGTTTTCCTAATTTTTTATGTGTGCATCTGTCTGAGCAGGTGGTCAGCAGCATCACAAGGAACTGATTGTACTCCCTCTCTGTACACTTCAGACTTCCAGTACAAGTCAGAGTCCTGTCTAGCATATGTCAAGCAGTATTTCCATCTTGGGAAAAGAAGTGGGGCGGTGGAGGAGTAGAGATACCTCACTGTTCACCTGGACAACTGATTGGACTGGAGGTGCAACACTGATGCTGTTTGTAAACGGGACAGAGCAGAGTTTAGCTTAGGTCCTTCAGTGTTTGCAGCCAGATGTTGCATATCTTCTATGAATATGTTGCTGGGAGTTCAGGACTATCTGCAGTCATCTGTCGGTGAAGCAGCATCAGTGACTGAACAAACTGATAATGCAGGCTCTGTTCTGGAGCCCTGGAGCTGTTTGTGCAAAGGAGAATACTTAGAATATACACTGAGGTGTCTGCATAACACTGTTTCAGCAACAGTGTCTTTTCGGTCAGAGGATCCTTCAGATATGCTGCAACACAGACCTCTAAACAGGAGAATCAATTAAAAATTGAACACATTTATATTTATTCATTGACACTGACATCAATACAACACATAATATAACAAGTATAAACTTAGCTGTGAAGTTTGTGGTTGGCTCCTGTGGAGGCATGTTGCTGTTTCCATCAGGTTTTATTTCTGATAAGGAGGTCTAACGTGTCATAAAGGCACCGTAGGCAGCATTGTCCACAGCAGAGATGCCCCCACTCTAGCCCTCTGAGACCCAAGCATTCATTATTGGATGAATTATCTTAAAACCATTCGATGCAGTGCTCTCGGTTAGGTACCCACATGTATCGAACGATACAGAATTTTTAATTGATTTCATCAACTTGCCTTCTGCCCTCTGTGTTGACAGGGAGGATATGCAAAAGTTCTGCAAGCACATTTTATTAGTTAACAGTAATAAGTGACAAGAGATTATGATTTGTTTATTTAATCATTCATTGAGCTCCGCCAACACAAATAGTCTCCCTATTTGTGTTG
>JBAMYA010000011.1:10436511-10504946 GCA_037176975.1 Arrhamphus sclerolepis | reverse complement strand
GCTCTGGGTTTCTTAAGCGCCTAGAGATGACTTGTCGTAAATAGGCGCTATATAAATAAATTGAATTGAATTGAATTATTTTCTTCTAAAATAATTTCACTTAGACCTAGAACAGAGAAAATGTCCATCACCATTCATCGATATGAAGGTGAAAATGTGAAGGAAAAGTAGAAAAGTGTTTTTCACTCGTGAAAGTCCTTAGATAACTCTAAATTTTAATAATTGTGAAGTCTGATTTTATTCCAACCATTCCTCTAAATCAGAGTTGTGATGTAAGATCAATACCATCTCTGTCTGCGCAGGTTAAATGAAGCAAAGAGCCGTGCAGTGCAGACGAACTGGAGTCGGCCTGCAGCCGTAAAGAGTGTGTTTTGTGAGATTTGTGACAGATGGCTGAGCAGATAAATGGCTCTAACAGATTTATACTTAGGATGAAACTGATATTGTGAATCGAAACAAAAAAATGAGACTGGGAAATGAATCCGAATGTATCGTTACCCAACTCATTAGAACACTGAGTGTCGTTCCAATCAATTAAGCCTGTAATATAAATGTAAATGTAATTTTCTCCTTGTAATTAACTGTGGGTGGATGGCTCGACAGAGGGACATGGCTCTAGGCCTCAGTTCATCAAGTGATCACATCAAGTGATCACATCAAGTGTTCACGTTTGAAGTCACAGGCATCATGCTGATTCTTGTTTAGCCGCAGGTAGAAACCTGTCTTTGGCTGTTGTCCCACTGATGGAGGATTTCTCCCTCAGCACTGCTTCCTCCTGATGGATATTAATGTACCTGACTGGCTGCCCTGCGGCTCTTTCCCCAACATTCACCATCCGTGATTCAACTTTGAAAGAAAAATGAAGAATGGAATAAATGACAGAGCGCACCAGAGCAAAGCTGGACAAAAAAAAAAGATGGAGAGATAAAAGCACAGAAGGGAAGAGAATGAGAAGTTAATGAGACATAAAGCCAAGCCCTCTTTTCTCCCGGGAAGTGTTTTCCTGTCAAGATATTGAGTTCTTCCTGCAGTGTAATACAGAACAGTCCAACAACAAAGCTGCTCTTCTTTGGAATGTGGTTAGAAAAATTAGATTGATCCTTTGGGATTTGATCAATAAATCTTTGCTTAGAGTGCTGACTTTGTTCTGGAGTGGAAGTATTTGCATGCATTAATAGACACCCCATAATGGCTGTTTTTGTAGGCACAGTAAAGCATGGTTCCTGCACTTAAGCTGTCAGTCAATAACTAATTATCATCAAAATATTGCATTGTTTTCTTAAAGCATATTCAAGAGCACGATGAGGGAAGTATTTTGGTGTCAATGATGTGATGTAGAACCTGATTCTAAATTAAAAAAGCATTTTAATCTGTCTTCTGGACCAGAAGGTCACACTCACTGCAACATTTCACTGGCCTTGATGTTTGTCGGACGCTTCCAGCAGTTTACTTGGAGCAGCTGTGTTCACACCCAGAAGCAGGCGCACTCACTTTGTGCAGCTGCATTTTCCATTAAAGCCAAGAGGTTTCACATTGCAGCTCATGTCAAATTCAAACAAAAGTTAATTTTGGAAATGTTTGGTTGGGTTATCCAGTGCTCAGACAACGAGGCATATTTCGTGTAAGGGGGCCTCCGGGGTTTACGGACTTCTGCGTCCGCTAACCTGGAATTTCTTGTGAGGTTCAGTATGTCAATATTCCCAGTGTTCAGTTCAAGCACAGAGGAGGAGGAAGAGTTTGTGCGTGTGTGTGTGTGTGCGTGTGCGTGCGTGGAAGAGGTTCTTTCTTTTTACACGTTCAAGCTGATCATAGCAAAAAGCAAAGGCATTTTAGCACAGTATAGATTCTTGTTTGCTCATGTTTAATCTTTCCCCAAAATATGATTTGTGTGCTTTCACACATATATTTCTCTGCTCTCAAAAGTTTTCCATTGCTCAATCAGAAATGAGGCACAAATGTTACGCTGTACCAAAACAGTGGAGTTTACATAGTCCTTCATAATCAGATGTTTAAGATGCAGCTTGTTGCCACCCAGTGGATACCACTTTAACGGTATTTGAGTATCCCCCATTAAAGTAATTTTTAATATGCAGAGTAATGAAAACTGTAGTTTTAATAATAATGATGTATGTTTCATTTTTCCTTGAGGAATTTCATGTAACTGCCCTCAACATTTGTAATCCAGCTCCTTAAACATCCCACATTATGGAAATCCTGGAGAGACTGTCCCACCTCCATAAACAAACAAGGATCTCTCAGGACCCTTTTCTCTTCACTCAGATTTCCAGTACAAATAGGGACACCAAGATGAATCTGCAGCTGTGGAGTGTATCAGTGGTTGACCACTTGTATGAAAAAGACAAAGGAGATGATTGTGGATTTTTGAGGAGCAGGAATAAGCTAAAAACCACTTCTGTCCAGTGAGGAGAGTGACACAAGACCTCTGAAATGGACTGGAGAGGCCGTCTACAAGAAGCAACAGAACAGACGGACCCACGGACATAAATAATTCAGAGGTTGATACTCGGCAAGATCTTGCTCTCCTTCTAGAAGTCTGTGTTGCAGAGAGCAGCTTTATCTAACTGCACTTCACATCTTCTGCACAACACTGATTTGAATAGTTTGTCTTCAGACAGGAACTTTGCACACCGACACTCTTTCTGATATATGATTGTTTATTTTTTATTTATTTTGTGGGTTTACAGATGGAGGGACAATAACATGAGGGTACAGTGTTATATCTAGTCAAGCTTTTTTTTTCAATTTGAGACTAAGATTTTACACTTTATGTATTGTAGCCTCACACTCCAGTACTCCTGCACTCCAGTTTGTCCAGTTTAAGCCCTCTTCAATTCATTCTGACTTCCTTTTTGAAACTTTTACTCATTTACTTATTTCCTGCTTCCTCACCTTTTTCTCATTTACAATATTTCTGCGTCATACCTGACGTCTTGATTGCATAGTTTACAGTTCTCTGAGTTTGTGTTGGGGAAGAAAAAACTCTATAAGGTCTTTTTCCAGAAGATATGTGCTGAACATACATCCTGTACGTCTTTATTTACAATGTGCTGTCTATGCGCTGGACTTGTGGACCCACATACTTGCCCTTTCATCCCTACTTTCTCCTGTTTGTCTTGTGTACATGGTTATCTGTATTTAACTCTGTTTCCTCTGTGTGTCCCAGTTGACAGGAGTGAGCGTCTCTCCAGGGAAAGACCAGCTGGTTGTGTTCCACACCAAGGACGGCAGGGATCTGGTGGTGTGCCTGCAGGGCATGGTGCCGGCCAACGAGAGCCGCATTGGGGAGCTGGTTGGCACACTCCTTAGCCATTTCAAGAGGTAGGCTGTGTGTGAGGGAATGTCAAAAAGCTGTGTGCAACACGTGCTACTAGAGCCAGGGCTCATTTTGATTACATCTACTTTCCAATTTGAAAGAGTTACGGGTTACAAGCTCGGATTTGTGTCTCCTGTTTTACTCTGAAGAGAAAACCGCCTTTCAGTTATCAACGAGCATATTGTTCCCGCTCAAACCTGCGGCATGTCTTTGAATCAATTTACAGCATCACCACAGGGGCAGTCTAATTTGAGTTATAACATTTTCAGTTTGTTCCCTGTTTGTTCTTAAATCGGATTTCTGAAACATTATGTTAAATCCAGTTGCGTGGTGGCATATGTTTGGCGTTGACCACGGTGACCTGTGGCAGGGAGATTATGGGGCAAATGGAGGACATGGTCACAGCTGTCCTCACTTAAACCGTGATGTTCTCTTAATCTGAGCTCAGACTTCGATTCAGGATGCCATAAAAGACCGGCTTTACATTTCTCCCGACTCAACCAAGCTTTATTTAAGCTGCACTTTTCACACAGAAATGCAACCCAGACCTGTGTACAGAGCAGAGGCAAAACATAAACATGGCACAAGTGAGGAAATATAACTAAATAGTTATGTTTAAAAGAATAAATGAGAACAGGCAAATAAAAGCAATAGCAATAAAAAAAAAAACACAGGAAAAGACAAAAAGGAAGTTCAAGAATTTGGAAAAATTAGCATGAGTAAACATCCATGTCACATAAAGATAAATGATTTTAAACATAACCTCTTCCAGAAAGGAATGCTTAGAGGTTTGAATTTTAGAAGTAAAAGCAGAGGGATGTGCAGTAAGTGTTTTGCTCTCAGTACGTTGGATAAAGCTTGAAAACCAAATACTGACACTCCATCGTTTTCATCATCGTGGAAATGATCCGATGATCAGATACTGCTGTGCTGTGAGGTGTTAAGAGTGATAGAACCTTAGAGGAGACATAGAACGAAAATCTATCTTTAACTTGTCTTTGTTGAATAACGATAGTCTACCCGCATTCAAAAACATTCTGAACGTCTCCGTTTTATTGAAATTACTCCTTTAGAAATATTCACCAGAAATCTAAACTCTGCGTTGTAAAAAGTTGCTTTGTCCATTGTCCGAAGCTGGAAAAGTCTCTGATTGGCAGCAGAGGCAGCCAATCAGCACCAAGTCCTTGCATTTCATATTGAGGTTGCCAGTTAAACCCAAAAGGACCCACATAGATGCAAAACTACACGTTTAAAATCCTCCATCTAACGTAGCTTTCTGAGAGAGGTTTTTAGGAAACTTTGAGGCATTGCAGACAAAACCAAAAAGTTATTGTCTACATATCACATCACAGAACAAGGATAAATACCCTGTTCAACCAGTCTATGTCGCCTTTAAATCTGGAATATCCAACAGGTTAAACACTTACAATCAGAAATCTTTGTGTGTGGGAGGCCCAAATGCTCTCAATCTGGTGATTTTCTTTTTTTTAAATAAAAAATACCCAATCAGAAAGCGAGCTGATAAAAGAATTACCTGAAGTTTTAATTGCAAGTACTTTCTTATCAAAGCAGTCTCAAAATTTGCCAAACATGTGACACTCTTGATGAAATTTAGCCTTTGGCCACATTCTTTCCCAGACTTCATGGTGTTTGTTTAGACTGAAGTAGTTTTTGAGTACAATAGACTTCATTTGAGTTTACTTTTTCAGTCTATTTAGATTGAATGGTGTGTAGTGTGATCCCTGGGTTATATTGCTACACAGTCAAATTTCTGACCATGTACTGAAAAGTTGTTTTTGTTTTTTTTGTTTTTTTATTTTATCGACGGGTAGCCACTCTTGCATAACATTTTAAGTTACATTTAGCAGATACACAAGCACAATGAGTCAAAATACTTGACTCATTGTGCTTGTGTTATCCTCCTGAACACACTCACATTCACCCCTCCACTTCTTTAGCGTCAGACTGAACTCTTAGAGAATATTGGAAAAATTGTGTCTAGTTCAAGGACACAACCTTACGTAAGAAAGATGCTGACTACAAAAATGATCTGCAGCTCGCACATCGTTTAGTTGCACAAAAACAGGGAGCTTTTGTCTCTTTGATTTTTTTTCTTTTCTTCCAGAAGCCAAAGAAATTGTTTCAGAGGCGTTTCTTCCACAAGTAATTGTGCTCACCTTCCCCCTTCCTATTTTAATACGGTTTTGTTGGAGACTATGAATACACACAGAATGCAGACATTGATAATGAGCTCTTTTAACAGTCAGGCCTTTTGTCCTCAGTTGAACCTAAAGTGATTTATTTGACTCATTCGATTGGATTTCTTATCAAATCCTGCAGACTCAAAATATTTTAGATGCCCATGGCTGGCATCATCCAATCATTTCTCTTTTGCTCAATAATTTGTCCTGTTGGCCTTACGTGATTTTATTTAGGCATTAGGACTAATAGAGACAATAGTATATTGAATTCTGGGTGAATAAATGTGGTGTGGATGAGATAACAGAAAAAAAATCTATTTAATACTCAAACCATTGCAGAACAGTCTGGTGGTGATGTTTCAGTGAAATGGTTGCTCGATACTCCAACCAAATACCACAAAGATATGTACAAAAGCACTGTTTTAAACTTTAGTTACTTCATACCTCTGTTAGCTGCAGTTTGGCTTTGTGCCGCCCACATCAGATGTGCAGTACATTCAGCTGGGTCAGAAATAAAGGAGACTGTGTCCTAAAACTCTGGTTCTGTGATGGCAGACAGGTCCCTGATCATCTGAGGACCCATTGAGTGGTTGACATTCTCAGACCTGGGCAGGGGTATGTGACAGGACTGTGTTACGTCAGTTTTTGACTTGGTAGTTCTTGAGGCACCCAGGCATAATCTCTCAGCATGCTTTACCAGCGTTTATGTGGACTGTTTTATTTTTGTTAAAGTCTTTATTTTAGAGTTAAATGTGAATGCATTTTTTTTTTTTAAAGGAAGTAATCATAACATATCACTGACTTGAATAGTTATTTCAGAATGCAGAAATACACTTGTATTTTACAATCCTTACTGTTGAGCACATTTCTTTCAGCTCTCTCTCTTTT
Source organism: Arrhamphus sclerolepis (assembly GCA_037176975.1). Lineage (NCBI taxonomy): Eukaryota > Metazoa > Chordata > Actinopteri > Beloniformes > Hemiramphidae > Arrhamphus > Arrhamphus sclerolepis. Next base: position 10,498,523 of record JBAMYA010000011.1, on the reverse strand, counting down.
TTTTTTTTTTTTTTTTTTTTTTTTTTTTTTTTTTTTTTTTTTTTTTTTTTTTTTTTTTTTTTTTTTTTTTTTTACTGCTTTCCTTTTAAACTGCCTTCACACTCAAAAAGTGTGCACTTGCATGCAAGCCTACCCTTCTTCATCCCAACTGTTTCTTTTCTCTTGGACTCACTGTTGTAGTTAAAAATGTCTTCCTTTCCAACATGAGAGGACGTTCTCACACTTGGGATTTTTCTTTGTGCTTGTGAAACCTGCGCTCTTGGGTTTTCACACGTGGGTTTCTGTGAAACAGTCCTGTCAAAATCTCAGCTAGTAGTGTTCCAGATACATGTGTGACACATCACCGTTTCCTTTTGGGTTTCGCTCGTTTTACTGCAGAGCATTCCTACTAGACGAGACTACTACAAATCTCTTGGGGAGAGTTACAACACTCAAACGCTTGTGGATACTACAAAAACTCACCAGGCATTAAAGTTTGAGACAGTCTTGAGTGTAAAAAGTCATTTTTGAGCCTTTTGTCTCTATTTCATCTTGTATGCACCTCAACTTTACTGCAGATGAGTTCCATCATCACAGCAAATTACAAACCTGAACTATTCATGTCATTTCAGCATTTCCTCACAATTCGGTATATTTAATATTTCAGCATATGATGCGGGGGAAAAAACTTGACAAACAGTCTGAAGATAAATCAGACAGTGAGGTATTACTGCTATAGCGAAACACTGAATATTATATGTAATGATAGTTGATCTTGTGCCGGCACGTCTCTTGCTTCTTCCCTTCAGTTTAAGTATTTTGGGGAATGTGTGCATTTCTTTCTGTGTGTGCAGCTTTGCCTATACAGAAAGGCAGTGTGCACATGTTCCATCATCGCTACTCTGAGGTGGCATCTCATCCTATTATGGACCCCATTTCTCTGTAGGTGTCGGTGCTGAGGGAGGCCTCCGCTGGGCCTCGGGTAATGACCCTCCATGTGCTTCACTTTCACACTCATCCATCACTGTGAAACAAAACAAAGGCAAGGTATCTGGGTGTGTTAGTGTGGTGCATTTTCTTTCTTGCTTTGTTAGGGCGTCTGCGTCGGGGGGGCTTCCTCACATGTTAGGTTTGCATGGGAGTTGTTTGCGTATCCATATTGTATGATGTTTTGCATGCACTGTCCTGCTGCTGCAGCTCCCTGCAGATGTGGCTTTAACCTTTATCTCTCCTTCAACATGCTGCACAGTGAACAATATGCACAATAGCAGTAAGAGAGAAGGGCAGCTTACAGCAGTCACAAAGCAACACTTCATCCTCTCAGTGACAGTGGGGCCAAAGCAGAATGACACTGCTCATGGGAATAAACCCTCCTCTGGTGCTCTGGAGTCTTAGCGTGATGACGTTTGTTTTTGGCAGTTTGCAAATCTGTTTGGCATAAATCTGTTTTATATGTTCTATGTTTGGATCTGGCTGAGGACTGTGCTGCGGTTTTAATTTTGAGATGGCGTGAAGCAGAAAGTCATCAATACTGCACATGGCTGCCTCAAACTGAAGTGACTCAGAGATTTCCAGAGCATTCTTAAGAGGATAACCCTCTTATCAGCCTTGACGCACCAGTTGTCTAGAGAAATTCAGAAATAGATCATTGTTATTTTGCATAAAAAGGAAGGGGAATAAGACCCCCAATCCTCCTCCCCCCTCCCTTTATCATGGTTTCTTTCCGCTTCTTATTTTTTGATTATATCCCCTTTTGTTCTCCCCTCACTCTCTCACAAAGCACTTTCAGCCACCCTCCACCCCCACCACCCACCTCTGCCTCATCCTTTCCTGCCTCTCTCATTTATTTCTCCCTCTCCTGCCACCCCTCGCTACCACCCCACCCCTTTCATTTCTGGAGAGGACGCAATAAAATATTTAAGGCTTTGCTGCTGTTGAAGCCTATATTTAGATGAGATGGAGCCACCCCATTTTCTCTGACTTTCTGTCTCGTGTGTTGCCTTGTACACATGGCAGTCGCAACTGTAGCACATCCGTCACATATAAACCTGTGAAAAATCTGTGATGAATTCAGATGTCTTACAAAGTCTTACCAAACATTAAAGACTCTTATCCAAAGCTAAACGATAAGAAAACAGAGCCACATCCTTATATGCACCATTTTTGCAGAAATGTGACTTTAAGCATGAGTAGATTTTTCACAGTTCTAAAACAATGCAGATAGAGATTAAGTCAAAAGGAAAAACATTATCAAGTGTGTTTATTTTCTGACAAAGCTGATTCAGTTTTTAATATCTATAAGAGAGAAAAACATTTTTGTTTTCAGTATCTTTGTCCATTTTTGTGTCCTCACATGAACTGCTCACTTAAAATCCTTTCATGGTATTTCTGTTACAGTATATATATATGTAGACATACTTTTTTTAAAAATTTTTTTCCAACTTCTCAGTGTGACCCATGTCTTTGGCGCTGCCGTTTTGCTGCATGCTTCACTTGATGCTTGGGTTACTTCAGGACACACAACCAGACTCTTACTTGCTGGTATAGTACAGAGGCCATGACTTCATCGATGATGCTAAGCCCTACTGACACAGACGCGCCAAAACAAGCCCAAACCATGATACTACCACCACTGTATTTGACAGATGAGATATGATTCTCATTCTGATGTTTTGTTTTCCTTTCTCTTGTTACATCATTTTGCATTTCAAACTTAAAATCTAACTTTGGTTTTATCCATTCAGAAAACATTTTTTTCAAAACTTTTTTTTTTGTTAAGTATGCTGGTGCATGTGGTAAGAAGGACAGTTACACAAAACTGATTTTATTTTTTATGAGAGATAACGCTTTAAGCTTCACACAGCCACATCCTTTTTTGGAATCTTTAAATCATGCTAGCACTTAAATGTCATGAAAAGCAAATAGACCTGAGGTCAGTACAATAAAGATTGCAAGCAGGCTATTTATGGTAACTATTTTCAGTTCAACTCAAAGGAAAACAAATACCTATTAAATATATTATCCTCGTCCAATAAACTTATGTTTTTAACATTTTTAGTGAGACAAAGAACAACAACTGAGGCCAACGTGGTTACTCAGGGGTAGAGTGCAGACTCTTTGTAAATGTCCTGTGATCTTATGTTTATTTAGCAAATGATAAAAACAATTTGTTTTTTGAATTGGAAGTTTAATTTTGAAGGTTTTGTTGAAGTTTAATTCTCGGACTGAACAATCTGCACACTTCCACTCTGATTCACATCCTCCCCATTTAGATCTAAACATAAATATAGTTCAGTAGTGAATTATTCATCCTCTACCTCAATTCTCACAGGTGGAAGGCTGCAGGTTTTCTCTCCATGAAAGGAAATATATTTATGGCGAAAATATACTTTTTTTTATGCCTGCAAGCAATAGAAGTGGAGCATCTTTAAAAGTGAAAGTGTAGGGATTGCAGACAGTTGGTAAACTTTCTCTGTCCCGCTGCCCCTGAATGTGTCAGTTACAAACAAAAGGTGCCCCATGACCAGCAGCTGTGAATCGTTTATGTAATTCCTGCAGTGTCCCTGCCGGACTGTCCAGCTGGAGCTGGTTTCGTAGAAAATCAGAGGATGGTTTCTGTGACAACTTGCTGGCTTCACCAGCCTTACCGCCACCTTCAGTGATCACAGCCACTAATGAGCAACCTTGTGCAGTAGATTGACCATGTGTGTGTTAAACTGTTCCTGCTGTCTTTGTGAGACCCATTGTGAGGATCAAAAGTATGGTTTGAGGCAAAAATGTAGGAAATTTGTCATAGCCCATAAAATATATTGACTGCTGTTTGGATAGGCTGAATGTGAATTGGAAATGTTGGATAAAAGTAAAGTAGACTCGGAAAAGTCAGAAGTCAAAAACTAGAAAACAAGCCTGTCATTTGAAGATACAAGTATATCTAACAATCCAGCAGCATTCAGACACACTGTTCACTGATTTCTTTGTAATTTTGTGATGTGTGTGTAAGTCGGTGCACCTGTGACCTTTTGAGTCACTAAAATTCTTGTAATGTGACAGATCTAAAGCTTTTTTTCAGTAAATTCACAACACCACGTACAAGTCAACTAAAAGAACAATCACAACACAACTAACAAAGGTCTACTCAACAATATTAGCGCAACAAAAATATATGTTTGGGAGTGGTCCGAAGAAATTATCCCTGTGGGGAAATTCTTCAATTCTTTGCATTTGACCCATCTAGGCTGCGTGATCCAGAGCAGTGGGCTGCCGCGGTGCGGCGCCCGGGGAGCAGGTGGGGGTTTCAGGTACCTTGCTCAGGGGCACTTTATCCATGGATGTGGACGTGGGGAAGCGCTTGTTCAGGCACTCCCCCCACCCACATCATTGGTACCATGGCCATGGATTGAATCGGCGACCCTCCGGTTGCCAGCCCAGTTCTCTAGCCGGTACGCCACGGAACCCCATTCTACTGTTATATCATTTTGTTAATAATAAAAGCTTATTGGTAAAGTTACTAGTTTTACCTAATCTTAAACATATTTTATCAATAAAATATGTTTAATATAGTTTATTTTAACTGTGTTTTTTTTTTATTGACACTTCATTTGAGGCTACAGGAGCTTCCATGATTAGTCCACAAGTTGCACAAGAGAGAGAGAATCCATGCTGCATGAAAATGCATGGCCCGCTTCTTCTCTTCTTTGGTGTTTCGATTGAGCCAGATGTAAATGAGCTAATCGATGACTCATGCGGTTCTGGAAAGGAAGATATGCTGTTTGTGAGGCCTCAGTTTAGAGAGCAAGCAAAGACGGTCTGAAGTCAAATATCTGTGTACAGATCTTGTTTTGGAAAGAAACTGACCATGAATTTTTTTTAACTTTATTTTATTCATTTTGGCTAAACACCTGACTGGAGTTTTGAGTATTAGCTTTTAAGTGGGACCAGTAGCATGCATTTAGTCCATATAGTTCTTGATTGGCTTCCAATCTACTTTGGGTTAAGGTGATTTTCCTGGATTATGATTCAGTGAATATACCAGTTTTAGCACTTGTGATAGGGGCAAAAAGTCCTTTCTAAACAAAAAATAACATAAAAATGTGGTAATGAATAAATAAAAATCTGTACTGGCTACAAGGAAATTGTTTCCTTTGCTAAACATAATAATGATTTTGGTAATAATTGTTTAACTTTTTTAGATTTTGTGCAGTTAAATCATGATAACTTTTTGGAATTGACCTTGTTCTGGTCATTGTCTGGACTTTTGCATCTTCTCAAATACATAATGTGCTCAATTTTAAAGCTTTACAGTGGTCATACTTCTCTTTATTTAACTGTAAACCAGAAATTATAAAAGTTTGAAATAGGAGGTGCACTCAGAGTGTGTCCTCAACCATAGCCGTGCCCTTTCTTCCAGTGTAATAGAAACTGATCTGAATTTAATGGATCCTTCCTTTGGCCATGCTCCACCTCATTTAAACTTGGAAGAGGGATACCACAATCTTATGTTTCATTCCTTTTTTTTTTTTAATTCAGGAAATCTTATCAGTGAAAACAGTATGTAAACACCATGACTATAGCTTTTGTAGTTGAGTGTAATGTTGAAATTCATTAAACTGCTTTGATTTTTGTTTTTTTAAATGCAAGCACAAGTCCTTCACATTTCAGTTGTACCTGCTACTTCTCTATTTTAACATAATAAAAAATTGTAACCAGCATTTTGATTATGGTCAGGAAAAAAAAAAACAAGCAGAGATGTCACCTTCATCATGACTGCATCTACTTCATCTGTTTATACCTTCTTTCACTCCCCTCTCACCTCTTTTCTATCCTTCATCCTAATTTCCACCCACTGATTCACATTTTCCTCCTCCTCCTCGCCTCCTCCCACCCAACAGTATGAGTCAGCAGCCCTTCACTGATCTGTCAGTGATGCGGTCATATTCTTCTCCTAACCCCCTCCCTGAAGACGTCAACATTTAACCTCCCTCCTTCTGACACCGTAGGCTACATTTGGGAAAGCCGTTGGTGGGACCGTGTGTTGGGGGAACTGAGTTGGGAAGGCAAAATAAAAGGATGCGATTGCAATCAGTGCAAAGACTTTAGATGAAAAATAACTTGTGCAGAAGGATGAAATAATGAAGAACAATTTCAAGTTTATTGATCTGCTGAAATACAAGCTGGTTTGCTCTTTTTTATTTTGTCCTGGTTCAGGTAACCTTTCAGAAATCACTTGAGTGTGCATTTGGAAGAGGCTGTCATCAGATTCTGTAGACATGCTGGCGTCTCTGTGGCTCATTCATTTCTTCTAGTTTGGGATGATATTTTAGATATATTATCCGCTCTGGGCCATATAATCGCCTTGATTTATGACATTCCCTCTTATGTTTATTTTCTTTTTGCATGTTTTAGCCTCATAACTGCAAATTTCCCTAACATTTAAAACTGTTGGTCTTTCTCTACTCTGTTGCATCATGGAAGCCTGACTTCAGACGTGGCCTAAAATTAAACCATTACAACACCATTTTCAGTCTTTAACATGTTTGAAGAAAATATTATCCAACATTTTTTCCATGTAAACCTCTGCATTATTCTGACTTTGAGCAGCATCTGGTTTGACAAACATAATTGCACACCTGTGGATTACTTTAAGAACCTTGAAGCTAATAAGCATACTGGCAGAAACTGGGACTTAGTAATGCACAGTCATAGATCTAGCATTTTGTCAGTAGGAGGAATCTGCTAAATGCCCAATGCTAATGCCAATGTTCCCTTTTCACACAGCTTCTAAAAATCTCTTGTGTGTTCTTCGTGGAACTTGGTTGAAGCCATTATTTTTCCGGTGATTACTACTAAGGGGAATATGCAGCCCATGATGACAGCATGGTTGTAAGTGGTGGAGGAAATTCAAATATGAATACTTGCAGTGTTTAAATGGGATCTGTTTTCAAAGGTAATTTCATACAATTAAGCTATCTATCCATTAATTTCCACTTACCTGGATTCAGGTTGCAGAGACAACGATCTAAACAGACAGACCCATACCTCCCAGCCACTTCCTCCAGCTCTCTCCACCTCTCCATCATGTGCTGCATCTTCCCTTCGGGTGGACATGGCTGAAACGCCTTACAATGAAGGCATCCTAACCAAATCTGTGGACCACCTCGTCTGGCTCCTCTGGATATGGAGGGGCAGCAACTTTGGCTACCCTGCAGAGAAACTCATATCATATGTGAGGGTAGGAACATAGTTCTTTACTTTTTGACCCTGCTGCCTCATCGCCATAACAGACCATACTGCTTGCTGATCTCCCACTTGAAGCAACACCCAGTCCCAACCCAGAGAGTGCAATTTTCTGACTGTGAATCATTGCCTCAGAATTTGATGTGCTGATTGTCATGCCTGCCGCTTCAAACTCTGATACCAGCTGGTCCAGTGAGACCTTCAGATCATGGTTTCATGATGCCACCAGGGCCGTGCCATCCATAAAATGTCCTAAGGCCATCAAACTTGACCCTTGCACCCCTTGACTGCACTGAGAAATTCTGTCCATAGAAGTTATAACCAGAATCAATGACAGTGATTGACACCTGAATAACCCGTAACAACAGATCCAGTATCCAGTACACCTGAAGGACCCTCCCCTACAAAATACCCAAAGGGTGACACTGTTATTGCTTCTTCAAGTCCACAAAGCACATGCAGCGCCAGCTGGCCCACAGACAGAATTTTAACAGACCCGGTATCACTGACAAGATTCACCAACCTGTTTTAAGACGCAGCCGTTGCAAAGTCTATGCACTGAAAGTGTGAGGCTGTTGTAAAAAGCTAAAAGTAGTCTAAAATAAATACTTATAAAACACAGTCACACATTCATGCTTCCTTTTGGAGGAATAAAATCTGTGTCTGAACCGATTTTGTTTTTTTAAGAACGTGCAGTTCAATAAATGTGCCATTATGCATTTCTATGTTAACTGGAGATGGCACTAATATTGTTTGTTATAGAACAATGAAAGGAAGCCAAGAGAGAGGTGGCAGAGACAAGTGATAAGAAAAACAGACAGGGAGGAGGAGAGAATCTGCCTTTGTCTTCCTCTCCAAGGTCACCTCTTCTGCTGAATCAAATATTTCACACTGATAGAAGTGGGCTTCTCTCTCTTCCTCCTCCGCCACCCCTCCTTCTCTGTGTCTTCTTTCTCTATCCCTCACTCAGCCCACTGCTGCTCCTCCCCCTCTTGTTTTTCTCTTCACATTCCACTTCTCTTCCTCCCCCCTTTCTGGGGCGCTGCGGATGCAGTTCCCATGGCAACCATTGGGATCCATGTTTGTCTGATACGTATGCCATCCATTAATAACCCTGCTGGCTGCGGATAATAACAGCACATCTCTTCTCAGACCACAGACGGAGCAAAAGAGAAGAGGGGACATGTAAAAGCCAAACTGCATCAAACAGAAATAACATAAATGTAGCATGAAGACATATGAGAAGATGGAGTATGTAAAAAAAAAAAAAAAAAGCTTTGCTCTCCAGTCTTTGTGTTCTTTAATTCTACAGTGCTTCTTAAACACTAGCTATTAAAAGGTTGTTGGAGTACTAGAGCAAATGTCTGAATCTGAAATCATCTTTAATAACACACGTTTGTATAACATAATGCATTTTTTTCAGTTTAACAAGTATAGATTTTATATTCTTCAAGATGTGAAAAAAGACCTGCATGGGCTCAGAATTTTTATTTTTATTATTATTTTTTTTTATTATTATTTTCTTGGAGGCAAAGTGATTCTTTTAGTATTTTATTTTGTGAAAATGTCCTCTCAGGTTTCAGAGGTAACCTATCTGCACAACTGCAATACAATTTCCAATTTTCCAAGTCGGGTTCACAAACTCTCCCCCAAACATTGAGGAGAGTCAGACGCTCTGTGAGTGGATGTTATGTGGGCCAGCGGGGAGTTCTACCCGTCTCGTTGGCACCGTGCTGCAGCCTGGGGGAGGAGGTCAGCTAGGTGGAGTGATGGATGGCGAGTGGCCAGGACAGGGTACTTGTGTTTTTGTGACTGAGGCTGTGCGATTGTCCCTGCAGACTAGGAGGAAGTATATGTTAGAGATGATGCTTACAGGTGTGGAAATGTGCAGTATGTCTCAGAGCTTGAGTATGAATGAAAGTGTTGAGCCTGACCTACTTTTCCCACTGCAGAGAACCCAGATTCACTACCAGCCTCTCTTCCTTTCTCATCCTCTCATTGTCTCACATAGAAGGACAAATCAGCTAAGTGAGGTGTGCTGCAGAGGTGTTTGCAGTAATAACAGTGGCTACAAGTTGACTTTACTAGATGACTGTGTCAAATATTTACTAAATCCTTGTGCTAAATCCCTAGATTTATTCTTTGTCACAAAATAGCACTGAGATAGCTTCTCAAATGTGATGATAAACAGTATGATTGCAGTTTCAGTACAAAACAGTCATATTTATTTTTGTTTCACTGGCTATTAACCAGAAGTTACATTTATTTTACATATTAAATGTGAGCAGTTTAATTTGAGTTGTTCACATCCAAACTGGAGGACGGATTTAGGAATTTTAACTCTTTAATATGAAGAACATTTAGTGTGATATGTTTACTGAGTCGTTTAGGGCTCACCACGACAGATCATGTCCCACATATTGATGTTTTATATTTGATACTCTTCCAGGTGCGTCCCTTCTCATTTTATCCAGCACAATGTATGGTTGTTGCAATCAATCTGGAACCTTCTGGTTGAAGGGAAACCAACTCTACCCACTAACTCACATCTGCCAAGTAGCGTACCACTACTTTAGCCAGCAGCATTTTTTTTTATCTTTTAACTGTGATACAACAGTGTCTCAGTGAACAGCACTGACAAAATGCTCACTTTATAGTTGCCTACATAGTGACAGTGCAGCAGTGCTCTTTATAGTGAATGGTGGGTGATTTTGTGCAGAACACGTTCTTCACTTGCCTGGATAAAGTGCATGTATTTTTCTTTATCTTCAAGGGATCCTGTGGTCAACCACCACTGCTGACTTCCATTTGTGCTGATTTGGTGACACTAAACATACCTACTTTCTCTCTGATGGATTTGTTGCATTTTCAGCCTAAAAGTGGACTGTCTGACTAGCCTTAAAGGTATTTTGAGGAGCAGAGTTGTGGATTCACAGCAGCAACTTTCAAGTTCAAATGTAGCTCTTTAAAGCAACTCTAGAGCTTTTATTTTACAAACCTGATTATGTTTACTTGTGATAAGGGAAAAACGGTTTTAAAACAGAATAATTGTGCATTTCCTAACATTCCATGAACAAAACATTTAGAACAAAAATGCTAAATTCAACTACATCAGCTAAATTTTGTGTGTGTGTTACCAGAAAGTAAAGGTTTCTGGTTTCCATGCTAATACTTCTACTAATCATTACATTCTCATAAACTGTCTGAACTCCCATAAACAAGATTGCAGGGATGTAATTAGCTTTGACCCTTTGATAGATTCAACAATCTGGGACAGATTTAAGAAGCCTCATTTCAAGTGCATTCTGGGGGGCAGAGATAAGCGCTGAAGTTCATGCTCTTTGTGAGGATCAGTTTTGCATGGAAAATTCTCTGCCTCTGAAGTTTAATTGCAGCCTCAGTGAATTATCCAGAATGGTATTGCTTCATTTCGGAGCATTTCTATTTGTTTCGCTTCTGAGCTTCCTCATTTTAGTCAAATCCCAGCTCTGAAATGTGCCATTTAGGCTTCTGTTTAGATGCAAAATGCACCTTAATGCAGTCTCAGTTTCTGATTTCATAATGACTTTCCATTGCAGTGAATCAGACACCAATTACAAACAGATCACGGGTATAAATTAAGAGGTTCAGCACAAATGTTCCTTTTTTTTAATGTGCTATGAATTGGTAGCTTATTGCTTTGGTGACAGTTACTGAATTCCATCTTTATTTAGCATGTGTGTACAAACAATTACAGATAGAAATAGATGTATGCATGCCGTTTATTTGGCAGTAGGACCGGTTGTGGTTTCAGTTGGAGGAGGAAATATCTTTGACACACATTGTCTTTATGGTCGGTGCTCGTTTGAGCCAGTTCTCACTGGTGTGTGTTTGTGCATGCCTATCTGTTGGTGTGCGCTATATGAAATCCCTTACGTGGGCACTTTCTGTCAGCGCAACTGTTTCCACATTCTTATAAGGAGCTTAACTTGTGCTTGTGCATATGGATACAGTGTGTTCTCGTATTGTAGGCCAGCGTCTGGCTCTTGGTGTGCTAAAAGCACCAGTTAAGTGCTATACAGCTGGACTGGTACAGTAATCGTCGTCCATCTCTTCACTGACCTGTACATTTAGCTCAGTAATCCTCCCCCACCTCAAAACACACATGTTCCACCCAGCAACAGCACCATGCCATCTCCCACTGTCAGGCCAATTATTACCAACCTCAGCACAGACTCCCCGCCTCCACACTCTTCTGCCTCCGCCTCTCCTTTTCCTTCTGACCTATTCTTCTATCCTTCATGTAATCTCGGAGTCAGACCTCTTGATTTTTCTCTTCCAGCTTTATTTTCCCACCTGCCATCAATCCACAGGTTTATCACCTTCTCCCTCCTCCCATCCCTGCTCCCCCCTGCCTTCTCTATAACAAGCCTCATTCATTACACCTCCACACATGCTTCCTCACAGCAGCACAAGCAAGGTACCCTTCCATTTGATTTAATTATTTCTGCTTCCCATCAAAGCGTCTGTGATGTTAAGCCCTTAGAAAATCAATTCTGCTGTCCTGGGGTTTCATGCTTAAAGATATATTTTGATACTACTATTATTTAACAGTAAGGAAAACATTTGTACTGAATAAGACACAAAACATTTCAGATAATTGTCTGGAAGACTTGCAGGAGGGATGTAGGAGTTGAGCTTTTTTAAAAACATTATGAAATTAGTATGTAAATGAAAGTTTGTTTTTATTGCATATATTAGCTAATGAGCGCCCTGGTGCTGCGGGAAGAGGACACAAAGGTCATTCAAGCCATTTTTAAAGTATGATGCAGTATTGACGTTCAGGACACCACACAAATGGAAAAAAAAAGGAGATGTCATAGAATGGATTTCCAGCTTTCCTTCCAGCTCATCACTACAAGGATGCAAAGAGATGTGCACTTTAAAAGTGCGATGTTTTGTCAGATTTTTTTTTTTTTTCGTCATACCAAATTTATTCAAATATACCTTGTGGTTGCTGGCATATACTTCTTTTAATTATGTCATTTCATACCAGAAATGTAAGAAGAGGCTGCATCAGGATAATAGTAACACAAAGGTTGACTCGTTATTTTCATCTTTAAAACCACAAAATGGTTAAATGGTTTTCATCTGCACCACAAACTATGGCTGAAAGATCTTCTTGTTCAAGACATTCTGCACTCATTTCTCCAGCTGAACAGTCCAAAAAACATTTTATTTTCCTGGAAATTCAAAGGAAAGTTTTAGTATAGCAGAAAGTTTAATCTGTATTAAGAGCTGATAGACCTGTTCATCAGCTGCAAATTTACTTTCTTGTTTTGCTTTAATGATAGTAATGGATGCAGAAGAAAACCTTTAAAACCTCACTGTCAAAGAAAAAAGCCTTTATTAAAGTCCTTTTTTAAAGAGCAGAATACAAGGAGTTTAACCTTTCATCTTTATTAAGCACATATTCATCTAACTTTGTTGGCTAGTGCCTGTGGATAGAGCTTTGAATATTAACAATAAAATAAATATCTAGAATTTGACTTTTGTGATGGGCTGTATTTTAAATGTACTTTAATACGGAAAAAGAGATTTGTAGTCAGTGTTTCATTGTTAACTTTTTTTTTAACACCTGAAAGAAAACGATGACACATCAGGAGATGAAAATACATGAACCTTTTATGAAGACATTGATTGGCTTTAATGAACAAAACTGGAGGTAACCACTTGACAAGTGAGCAGTCTCTCTTCAGTAATGAGCAACTAATTGAAGCTGCCTGTCTTTCTTATCTCCTTGGTGTGTGCCAGCATATTGATTGGTGCAGTGTGTTTTTAAGTTGCCTCTGTTGAGATTTGAGATGGAATAGTATCCTTCAGAAAAAGACCAAAGACACAGCTGATTAGCGAGCGATGTTTAACACATTGGTTTCACAGTTTAGAATGAAGACGGGGTCCTGCACAGAGTTAACCTCCTGCTAATTCACAGTCCTGTTTAACCCCCCTGCTGTGTGGCTGTAATGACAGTGCAGCGTGCGACAGCCTCCACCATCTGTGGAGCAGCCACAGTATCCCCCAGAGACAGATGTCTTTGTTACGTACACTTCTGTTTGTGTTTCATCTCCCACTGATCCCTTAAAAAGTAAGATGTTGAGGTGAGAAGTGTGTCCTTTTGTTAAACGGGGAGGGGCAGCTGTGAGTGGCGAAGTCAGAGCAGCTTGCACACGCAGTTGTTATTGATAGCTGTCATTCATTTTCTGTCCAGTGGGAACAAGTGAAGCGTTTCTGCAGATGCCATGTGGAGAACCTATCGGCAGTTAACGCTACTACTATTGGTGCACTAATAGTGCTATTGGTCCACTACTACTACTATTGATGCACTACTACTACTATTGGTGCACTTCTACTACTATTGGTGCACTACTACTACTATTGGTGCACTACTACTACTATTGGTGCACTACTATTACTATTAGTCCACTACTACTACTATTGGTCCGCTGCTACTACTATTGGTCCGCTGCTACTACTATTGGTCCGCTGCTACTACTATTGGTGCACTACTACTACTATTAGTCCCCTACTAGTACTATTGGTCCCCTACTACTACTATTGGTCCCCTACTACTACTATTGTTGAAAGGCTTTGAGGCTGTGAGGTGACTTCGGCACAGCAGCCACAGTGAAATTTAACTGAAATAGTGAAGTGTTTTGGGGTTTTTTTTGTTTTGTTTTGTTTTGTCTTGGGAGGTGTTTTGCTTTTATTTTAACAGTAATGGCTGAAGAAAGAGACAAGGACAACAAACGGCCTCAATGGAATTAAACCTGTTCTGCTCCGTTTATGAACTATGGGGTAATTTATATCCAACTGTGGATATGCACAAACATGCACAATAACTTTGAGCACCACAGACCTGCAGTTGTACCATTTATGATGACTGCTTCAACAAATTAATTATTCTCCATCGTGAGAAAAGTTTCCAGTGCACAAATAGTCCGTGTAGCATTTATTACATTATATTTAGGAGACACTTTTCATCATTTATCAGTTTAATTTCATATTTACAGATAACTATTTGGAAAAAGACAAAAAGTTTTCCTTTTTTTAAACTCGTGGCTGTAATTAAATCATTAATAATTTTTTGATATCATCTCAGTAATTTTCCCCAGTTGGAAACAAAGTGTTACCAAACTGACCTGGCGTGGCTCGATCTCTTGTGTCTCTTCATCTTCTGTACAAGATGAATAACCTGAAACCCTGGAAAGAGGAAGTCTCTGACTAAAAGATCCTAATTTAGAGTAGTGGAAGGCATTTGCATTTGTAGCATCTTGGTAAATGTTGAAAGCTCTCATGAAGTTCATGTGTGTGGACTCATGAGCCTGAGCTAAAGAGATAAGTAAGAAACTATTTAATATCCGAGAATTTTGATCTTTAAAAAGTGGTTTTCCAGATGCTGGTTTCAGCGTGTGGAGCATAGACTTTGGAGACATTGGTGTTTACCGAGTAAAGGGGATTAGTTCCTCTATTATTTAATTTGATTTATATTTATAGCACCCATTCACAGGAAGGGTCATCCCAGTGCACTTATCTGATAAACAAGCTACAGTTTAAGACCAAATAAGTGCAGTCCAATTCAGTCTAATTAATTGTAGACAAATAATAATCTAATTCTCTTCAGTTCATCATAATTGTGTTAAAATAATGGCATGCATGTGACAAAAACAACATGGCTAAGGAAACTAACTGATCGCAGTGAATCTTACCTTTGAATCATGTGGCAGCAGGTGATGGTAGAAAGAAAGAACTGCCCTTTAACACTTAAAAAGCCGTGTAGCAGAGCCAGACTCAGGACATGTGGTCTTCGGCCTCGGCTACGTTGGTTTCTACTGGAAGGAGTTTGACCAAAGTGGAGGAAGAAGCCAGAACATCTCAAACAGCAGACAAGCAAAGATGCAAAACGTACATCTGATGAATTCTCCTTGAAAACTTCAAAAACGTTCAAGTCTAATAACACGCATGACAAACACACTTTTTTCACAAGTTTTTCAGCGTTTTTAGCTTAAGATTCAGGAATGATGTCTAACTGGCACGGCCACACTATGGAAGCTCTTAATGCTGAACCAGTTACTGTTTAATCAGGTTTTTGTTTTTTTTTGTTTTTTTACTGTTTTGTCTTCAGATAAGAAGAGCTGAACCAAAACCAAAGAAATGGGCAGACATAAAATATTATTTTCACACAAAAAGACGTTTTCTTCAAGATGCTCCAAGGGCCTTCAACTGACACTGATAGTCAGCTTCTCTATTCCCAGAATGCCACAGTCCAGATCTCACTGACTGTGCTTTTTTTTCCTAAAAAAAACAACACAACTTGAAAATTCAAGAGTAGTTTACATGTCTTGTATGATTGAACTTCAATTGACATTGTTCTTTTTTTTTTTTTTAAACGATATTTAAAAATTCTAATTTCTCTTATGGGACTATAAACCATCAGAATTTTACGACCTTACGACCATTTTCTCAGCAGCTCCTGGCCTTTCTCTTCTTTGTCTCCAGCATGTGCATGAACAGATCTGATGCTCAGTCGCTTTGATGTTCAGAGGAGCTTCACCCCTGAACTTTTATTCTCCATGCACAACATGAAATCACGTCTTTTCTCTTCCTTCCTTACTGTGTCTTCCTCTCTACAATTTTTAACAATGCTATTTCTGCAGCTGGTGCATTTTCACCCTGTTTTATGACCTACTTTGTAATCTGTGCCATTTTGACTTCATCTTCTTTATTCAGTTGCAAGAGAAGAGAGAACAGGGGAAAGCACTATGAAAGGATTTTTTTAAAAGACATGAAAGAAAACAATGATGATCAGATGTGCTGTTTTTATACAGCGTAGTCGGTATCTAAAACCAAAGGCACTTCTTGCAGAAGGTTTTCAATGCAGCATTTTATCAGGACTTTGGGGATTTCTTTGTCTTGCTTCTGAAAATGTTATTTACCATATGTTGCAGTTGCCTTGACAGTCTCTGCAACACTAAATAAGTTGTCTTTTGCAAGCCTTAAGGTGAAACTGCCCAAATTTATACTGACAAATTAGATAAGTTGTACTTTAAGAGGAGTTAAGGGTGACAAGCAGATGGAGAAATGTTCTGCAGGGTGGATTCTGACTTTATTACCCTGATGTAAAATCTTTCCCTCCTGTGTTCCTCTGTGCTGTGAAAGCTGCTTTCTCCCACTGCATTTTTCTATTATTTATACACCATATCTGCAGTTGCAGTCCTACCAAAAACTGCACAACTCAGGCAAAGTCATGCTAATTAAAGAGCTGCACTCAGAGAGCCTCTCAGGCAGTTTTCACACTTTGAACCAATCTGAAAAACAGTCACTTTAAACTGGGATGGATCCATCATTTCAGCTCCAGCCATGCAGACAAATGAAGCTTCCTGATCTCACATTCAGAGTTTGTGTTATAATGATCCAGGATGAGAATTTATTCCACCCATAAACTGTTGAAGGTTATTTTTAGTTTGATGTAGGTGTGAGTCTCGAGTTTTGTGCTGCTGTATGCATCTTTTCCCTTTCTTCTCCAGAGTGCAGCACACAGGAGCACGTGAGACATGCGATGCAGCCATGTGAAAGACAAAGTGTGACAGCGAGAGGAAGAGAGATGATGTGTCAGTTCTGGTCTCGACAAATCCACGTACTTGAGTGGGCAGCAAAGAAGGAAGAGAAACGTTTAGAGAAAGATGAAAGGCACACAAAATGAAAACACTGAACATCTCGTCTCGCTATTTTTAAATGTTCCTTTTGATCCTACGCAACCTTTTCTCTTAGGTTACATGCAATGGCTTTAAAGCTTAAATGTGAGAAATTACTGACATACAGTTCAATCTGAAGGAGTTTGTAGTTTATAAAAAAAAATTTAGTTTAGAAATCAAAGTAAAATTGTAACTGTTTTCCAAAGTAGAACTAGGTCACAAAAGGGGGTGATTAGTATTTGCAGACATGATGGTACACAGCTACTGTCATCCAGTGACTTTATTCACCAGCCACTTTATTAGATAAACAATTGATTGTTAACACAAATAGCTAATTAGCTATTTATATGGTATCAACTCATTTAGGAATATGGAGAAAAAAAAACACAGTCTGGGTCTACATTTCAGCTGTGACATTCAGATGCTGGATCCATCCTGCAGTTTATCAGTGGTTCAGGCTGCTACTGGTGGTGCTGGTGGTGTAATGGTGTGCAGGATATTTTCTTCATACATTTGAGACACTTTTGACCTGTTGAGCATCTCTTAAACACCACAGTCGACGTGAGTATGGTTGCTGACCATGTTCATCGCCTTATGCAGGATAATGCACCATGATCATCTCAAACTGGTTTCTTGAACATGAACGTGAGTTCACTGTGACTTTCACAGCCACCAGATCTCAATCAAACAGAACTCATTTGGCCTGTGGTGGTACGGCAGATTCTCATCGTACATGTGCATTCGACAAATCTGCAGCAACTGCTTGATGATATCATGTCAATATAGAATATGGATCTTTTGAGGAATGTTCCCAACACTGTTGAATGTATGGCACCAAGAATTAAAGCACTTCTGAAGGGTTTCCAACCTGGTACGAGCAAGGTGGACCCGATAAAGTGGCCAGTGAGTGAATATTAGTATATTTATTCTGTTAAGTCATATATTTATACTGCTAAGTGGCAGTCAGTGTCAGGATTGAATCATTTGCTACCTTCTTAGATGTCCAATAAACCGTATGGTATGAAGGTAATGATGGCTGGATAATTCTGCTCTGATCTACATCTGTGCTGTCGTACAACCATACATACAAAGGACTCGAGGAATATTTGCTTCTTTTCTACTTTCTTTGTATTATAATTAAATTTCTAATAACGTGTTCTTATTTAAAGATTTTACTTCATGTCATTATCAGATGACACAGTGAATCAAAAATGGCACCATCCATCCATTAACTTTCACTTATCCAAGTTTAGGTCTGGGCTTTTTATTTTTGGGTGTACTCAGAGGCACAGGCATCATCTCATCATAGTATGAAGCATTTTGAATCATTTTTTAAATGTTATTAATTACATACACAGGGAAGTATAGGAATGGGGGAGGGAAAGTAAGTGGGGGAGAGAGAGGGGAAAAGGAAGGCCATTTTTAAAAGAAAAATAAAGGGAAGAACAACAAGCTGCTGCATCTGTGGAGGACAAGAAAATGCACAACAGCCACAAAAGCAGGACCATTGGGAGCCACTGTAAAAAAATAAAAATAAAAATAATGAAGAAACAGCATCAACAAGCCTATGAAAACTGAAGCATGATCACTGAGAATTATTAGAACCACAAAGACAACTGTGGAGTGAGCATGCGAGTGAATAAGTGTGTGTGTATGTGTGTGTGTGTGTGTGTGTGTGTGTGTGTGTGTGTGTGTGTGTGTGTGTGTGTGTGTGTGTGTGTGTGTGTGTGTTGTATAAAACGGTTTACCTAAATTGTGCTTAATGTTGGGGGAAAGGGGTCATAACCACTCCACCCAAGAGACCAAGAGCAGACAGGAAGGGCCCCCAGATCCAAGCAACCAAGCAGCATCCATGGGGGGGGATCAGGAGAGAGAAACTAGGCCGCCATTCTCCAGATTTAGGAATGTAGGGTTACAGTATTCTTAAATGTAGTCAAAATGTCTTATATTATATTATATTATAAATATTTTTTTTTAACTTTCTTAGAAATCAGTTTTAGCAGTGTACTCAAGCATGCTTTACATACATCCTTCAGTCCACATCCTAAAACCTGACAAAATGTGGTAAACTGGATAAGGTCTTCAAACAGTTGGTGATTCATGTTGTGTATTTTAACTGATTCCCTGTGGATGAGATGAATGCACGCGCGTGCACAAAGTGAATGCAAGCCTGGTTGTCCATCAGTGAAGGAGGAGACATGGGGTCGTCCTGCAGTGATCAGTCCTCAGATCTGACCTCATGATGCCTGAACTTTAAACACACAGAAACACGCTGGCAACTACACACTGTGCATGTGTGCTCCTCTCGTTTCACTCCCCGCTTTGATCATAGTGTTGTCTCACACACTGAAATATTGATGCAAGGGTACAGATTTTTTTTTCTATAAATAAAAAGTGCCATCACTTGAGTTTTTTCTGAGGGGAACCTTTGACAGATCAACAGTGTGAAGTTTGTTCATGTCCGTGCACACACTATATTTTTTTTTTGTGTGTACACATGCATGTCTTTTTGATCTGCACTCTTGGCACAGAATTTGATTGCATATTCTTGATACATTTTCATTACTACTCCTACTCATTTGTCATTCATTACTTTCTGTTAATCATGATTGTAATTAAAGTTTGAGAATGAATAGAGTAGAAATTCCTACAAAAGTCGTTAACTCTATTCAGCTTTCTGACTTGAAAGAGCAAAAGAGGTTGTTTGTTGTTCATTCCCAAAATGTCTCAGTCATCACAGTGGGAGCTGAGGAGGGAGCTCACTAGGATAAAACTCTTGAGTGTTGATTCAAAGTCAGCTTTGGAAAGTGCCCCTCCCCTCCTCCGCACCTGCAGCACTCATATATTTTTCAGCAGCAGACAGCTCAGGGGACAGCCAGGTACACTATTAGAGTGATGACTCAGAATAAGGCTGGATGCTTTAACAGACTTGAGGTAATCCTCACTCTGGAAATGGTCTCTTCATCTTCTTTTCCTGCTGCAACACATTTCCTCACTCTGATACCTTCCACCATCCATAATGTTTTACCAACCACTTTTTTCATATTTTATATCTGACTTCCTCTGCTATGAGCTACTTTTATTTTTCCTTTCCTCAACTTTCAATCCTCCCTGAACCATCCATATATTTAGTCCTCAGCTTTTACTCTCATTTTATTTTCTCCTCTTCCTCTCCACCTGGCCTTCCTCCATTCAAATTAAAAGAGCAGTTCCTTCGAGCACTAGTGAGCCTGGGCTCATATGGCATGAAGGGCAAAGATACACACAAGGCTGGTGGGGGTAGAAATGAAGAAAAGAATCGATTTTCCACTGAGATAGGCCATCTAGTGATGGACGAAGTCTGCCCTCAGGGCTCTGACTGGTTGGTGCAATTTCTTGACTGGAAAGGCCAGCCACTGACTGTAAGTCTCAAATCTGTACGGATTACTATTCCAGATGCATTTATTATTCCAGTCAAATTCACGTGTGTTTGCAAATATTTAATGGCATGAATGGGAATGTCTTGTTTTGTCTAACAAAGGTTCCTCGTGATGGACTGGTGACCTGTCCAGGGTGTCCATCTGAGAAGTGGAATATGCTCCAGCAGATCCCCCCGACCCTGCACTGGAATAAGCAGTTCTAGATGATGGACTGGAATTTCAACAGATATTTTAACATGAAAAAAAATAATTTGTGCTGCTTTTAAAGCAAAGCTAAGTTAGCCACATGCAAAACCAGCTAAATGTTTTGTTGCTTCATGTTTTGCTGCTATCCATCGTCCATCTTGACGTATGTCCTCTCGCCAAGAATAAAGTCTCTCATCAGTTATGTTTGTGTCTCGTCAAATACCTACAAAAACATGTCCAGGATTCCTGTGGTGTTAATTTACCTCTGTCCCTGGAAAGTAAAAAGTACCTTTTGATGCTGAAGCAGTTTGCAGAAGGCGCAGCAGTGGTAAATCTGCCTGGATTTATTCAGGTTTTTTAAATTATATCTATTCAAAGGCAGGCGTTGGCTCCAAGGAGTAGGAGATAGGCCCGTTCGGTGTACTTGGTGGAGGTTTGGTACCGATATTTTATTTTTCGTATGTAGATGTTTGTGAGACTAGCCCTGCTTGCCCTTCACGAGGAGCACAGGGCAGCAGCCCCCCCCCACAGCATTTCTGCTGTACAGTGAGATGGAGAAGCGCCAGCATGAGCGATGGCCAGAGGAAGAGACATATCACAACACACTCACGCAGACAGTAGCATTGGCTGGCTGCCATGACAGATGGGGGAGTTAGGTTCACATTGGTTGCCATGGAAACCAGCATCAGCACTACCCTGAGCTTTTTCGCCCTGCATAAGCTAAACCACAGAGCTTCACATATTCTGCAGAGGAGTGCAGGTGGGCAGAAGGAGCCCTTTGCTTGTTGTTTATGAATTGTAGATGTTGTGTAACAAGTCGGTGATACATGATCATAATTAATCTTCCATTTCTAATTATAAGATCATATAATGGTGTGAAAAATGAATTTGGTAACATAATGCATAAATTGTCACCAGGAAAGTGTGTCAGGCAAGCACTTGACTGAACAGAAAAAGATGCACATTTATTTTCTACGCTTTCTGCTTTTTTTTTGCTCATCAGCACCATTTACACTACATGTTCCAGCCACTCTGTCTCAACCAGACAACAATTATCTCACATTCTCATTCTCAGCGGCCCTCACATTAACGTCACCTCACATTTCTCTCTCTCTTATCAGTCTCACAATTCTTGCCATTTTATTCCCACCCTTTGATTCCCGTCATCGATCCTGTTTAGCAGCAAACGAGGCAAAGTAGCTGTTCACTCAGACAGAATCTAACTTGATCTGACAGCCACTAAAAGACCGACTACTGCAGTGCTCCAGCCCAGAGCTGCCATATGGATCATTCTTTCAACAGCACTCCTGCATGATTTCTTATGTTATTTATCTTCATTTGCTTAGCCCCTGGTCTCAAATACTCACACACGCACTTTCAGTATTTCCTGTGTGAAAACACAGCACCATAATCCTGCACATACACTATTATTCTCCTCTGTACAGACTCATATAGTCTATGGCTCATGTAATTATGTGCTTTTATTTAGAGTACCATACACCTACACAGAATCTCCCACAAAAATGAAAAACGCTGAAAGCAGTCTCATGATTATGTAGTACTAGAAATATCTCTGTAGTTTCAAGTCCATACTTGTATTAATTCCACCATCTCAGTTCTAACACAGATAGATAGATAGATAGATAGATAGATAGATAGATAGATATAACTTTATTAATCCCCGAAAGGAAATTCATACATAGATCAACATCTTGTCTTACTCCTGATTATTTTGTCAGATTAGTGACTATCATGGCCACCTTTCTAGCAACATTACTGCTAACTCTCATTTGTATGACGTCAGATGTTTTCCTAGAATACTGAACTTTTGTCTAAACACTTTAAAGCTGCCACTTTTTTCTAACTCAGTCGGCCTCTACTGATCCAGGTCTTCAGATCAAGGGTCACCTTCATTATGGACTTCAGTATCCTAATTTAGTTTATCTTATTTTATCTTACATATATACATATATGTATGTCTTGGCCAAAGTTACAGAAAGATACAAAAGCTAAACATTGACACATTTGACTGTAGTTTGGCAGGGGTTTTGTAAAAATGAACTGGTTCTGGCCCTGAAGTCCGTTTTGGCTAGGTTTGTGTGGAACTGGGCCAGTTTGGGTCTTGGAACAACCTAGTTGAGATAAACTTGGATCAGCTATGGACCACTTGTGGTGCCTTGACTTTGGCCAAGTTCAATTTCAGTCCCGGCCAGTTTATTTGGGAAGATTCAGCATCATGATGGGTCACTTTCTTGATTCTGCTCTCCCCAGTTTGGTTGTTGATGCAGCTAGATTGTTTTGGCTTCCTCTTGCTGTTTGTTAGTTGCCTATATGTTTACCAACAACACCAGAGCTTGCAGCGATCTGGAAGTTTACATCATGTCAGTGTGATAAAATGTGTGCAAAATTAAAGTAGTCAGCAGCTGTGTGGATGCAGATTTGATTAACAGCTCTTTCATTTTCTTTTAAGGTTGATTTCATAACAGCAGGAAAATTTAATTAGTTCCTGGAATAATCTGCAAGACTTTTGTGCTTTTATTTGCCATTAGTCAGATCAAATGTGCTTCCACATTGAACAGATGCATGTTTATGGCATAATTTCCGGTCTATTAGAAGTCAATATCTGAGGACCAAAACCCTGAGTCTGTAATCAGGAAATAACCAAAAACCATCTCTGTTTTCAAATTGTCTCTCTCTGTAGCACTTTTTCTTCTTTTTCTTTTTGCGGTTGCAATTCTGATTTGAGTATCAAATCAGTGCCACATGAATCTACGGCAGAACTGAGATCATCTGAGATAATCTAGCCTAGTGCATCATCTCTTTCACTTGTTATTTTATTGTGTTCATATTATGACATGTCCCAGCAAGGGCTGTGATTAAAACTTTTTAGTTAGATTGAAAGGTGGTTGGGGGGTTTTGTCTTAACATCCTTTGCTCAGTGTGTATAGTATTTATAGTTTGAGATTTGTGCACTCCCGCAAAAGAGGATGGATTTCTCCTTCTCTGACTGCAGCTGGGAGGAACTGTCTGCTGCAGACTGAGCTGAATATGAGTGCTTTTGAATTGGGAAGGACTCATGGCAGCCCCCGCTGCTCGCTGAGAAGAGTAACAATACATGCATTCAAGTCAGTCCCCAATAAGAAAGAAAATGACACTTTTTAAAAAAAAGAAGTGTCACAAGAAAGGGTGTGAATACTAAGCTAAATACTAAATATAACACTAAATTCAATTACCAATGATGTGGGCGGGGGAGTGCCTGAATAAGTGCTTCCCCACGTCCACATCCATGGATGAGGTGCCCCTGAGCAAGGCACCTGAAACCCCACCTGCTCCTGGGTACCGCACCGTGGCAGCCCACTGCTCTGGGTCTAACAGCCCAGATGGGTTAAATGCAGAGAATTAATTTCCCCACGGGGATTAATAATAGTGTACAAAGAAATAAAATAAAGTCGCTAAGTTGGCAGTTGGTGCTCTGATGTCGACGTATCAGGTGCTGAGTCATTCAAAGGCAGTGAGCTACTAGACCTCAGCTATGTCCCACCTCCTCTCTTGTAAATTGACATGGCTCTGCTTTGATACACATTTCAGAATTGCATCTACATAAAGAAAAGGTGCAGCTGAGAAAGACACTTTGAAAACAGAGGTAGTTTTAGAGTATAACTAGAAAAGAAAAGTGTAACCGAGAAAGATTATCAAACTAGGTTACAGATTCTGGATTTTAGTTCTCATAATTTGGGTTTTGATTCTCAGTAGATTAGGCTCTGAATTGACGCTATACGTGTCCACTTTAGCAGGGAACTTTTACTTCAGAATCTCCACTGTAGCCTGATGTGCACCTCCACCAGAAATGTCAGTTCACAATAAGATTGGTCCACTGAACAAAGGCCTCCAAACAAAAGTGCTATCAAACAGTTTTTGCATCTGAGTGTTCTTTTCCATGTTGTTCCACAAGTCTCTGTTAGCAGCAGTGTCAAAGGCCATGAGCTGAGCATGCACCACAGACCTCTGCCTCTTAACAAACCCCCACTGCTCATGCAGGACAACTCTCAGCACTGCCCTCACTCCACATTTTATGGTGCAGCTTACTTTACAGTATGTGTGTAATTAGCTAGAGGGCACAAAAGGTGATAGTTGGGAGTACCTTTTATAACACTGAGGTCAAGACCTCAGTATGTTAAGTGCCTCAAGATGAAATATTTTATTTAGTAGTATAGAGATAAATTTAGTGCACCTTCTAAATACACTACAGCAGTTTTTCAATGTGACATTTGACATCTTATGCTTTGCTTTGATTTAACATCATACTTTATCATTACAGTTTTCTTTCCTTGAAGTACAACGAACTGCAGTCTGTGCAAGATTTGCGCCATAATTTGTGTTGAGCACTGCAGTAAAAGGTGTTATTGAATATTTGGTTTGGACTGATTTTGCTTATATTGAAGCACAGTTTAAGTGTGTGTATGAGGAAGATTTATGGCCCCAAACTACTGTCTATGCAAGAGTGTGAGTAAGACAGTCTGCACTTTGGAGCCCCTTATATATGTGTGTGTGTGTGTGATGAATGCATTGGTGAGATGATGATGCTGTTTCTGAGAGAGTGAAAATGTGATTTATGGCTTTAAAAGCCACTCGTTTTTCCTCTGTTTGTACTTGTGTTTCGGTCACTAATGAATCTGCAGGTCTGGCTTTTCTGTTTGAAACTGTGACCAAGCAGAACATGAAACCACTGAGACGAGCTGCAAACCTGTGTATGTTCTGATAAAGTGGAGTAATTGTATAAGTGGTGGACTTCATTTAGCACAAATGTGCCAAATGAGTGTTTTGATTAGATCTGTAAATGTTCATTTCCTGCTGTTTATGTTAAATAGTAAACTGCAAAACCAGTTTTCAGTAATTAATTCTTTGATGGGTTTTCTCTCTCATGCCTCCAACTTTTTGTCCCTCCTTTGTTTTTTACCTTCAGTGAGAAGAGGAAGCTGCAGGTGAACATTGCGTCTCCCATCCAGTGCAGCATGAACGGCAGGAAGTGCACGGTCATTGTCGAGCCCAAGACGAATCTGTCACAGCCAGACTTCACCAAGAGCCGCTCAGGTTACATCCTGGCTGTTCCTGGAAACTAAAATGGACCTGAAGCCAAATGACGACACAGCGACAGCTGATTTCAAAGCTGACTGGGATAAAAATGATGATGAATATGATGATTCACACCTTGTGTTCTTTGTTTTGTTTTGTAAAGCTGCTGTTGATTTGAAAAAGCAGCTCTCTGGTTGCATTTGGGTTTTTGGATCATCAGTCATCAAAACTATGCCAAACGTGGACAGTGATTCTACATGCAAAATATTATCAGTTGAACAGATTTAAGAATATATACTTAATAGTTATTCACCAATGATATTCATAGTTTTCTAAAATCCCAAAATTATTTGCTTTGTGCAATATCTAGTTTATAACAGACTGATTCTGTGAGATAAGATGAGAGCAGATTATACAGCCACTTCTCAAAACCCGTCATGTTGTGTAACAGGAGAAAATCCAAAAGCTTTTCAGAAATCAAGAATGTGTGCTGGTCCATGTGTAGGAACACAAAGATGATGTGGAACATGTCTGTTTTAAAGCAGACGAAAGCATGTCCTCTGCATTCCAAACCAGTTGTTAGTAGCGTTAACTGAAGACTTAAATACCTTGAGAGGAAGATAAAAGCATTCACTTTTAGTTTATTAAATGTCCCTCACAGTTGCACGAGGGAACAGCACTACTGTCTGCAGTACAGCTCTTTGTTAGTTTTAGTCACAGGAAGTTGAGTAGGATGTGTTGAGCATGTCCTGAACGAAACAAACCATTACATTCAACACTCGCATTGGAATCTAGTCATTTGAAACACAAATCTTATGCTTTCCATACATTATAGTTTTAAATGGTTAGAATATACTGTGACCAGCATTTTTGTGTATGCACCACTTTTACCAGTATACTCTTCTTAGTGTTAAAATAAAAGCTGTAACAAAGACTGAATAGCAGGCAGCAAATCATAACGAGATGACAAAGCATTTCTCTCTGCAGTAAATATTTCCAGCTCAGATTCTCTTCAGATTTAATGATTTTGCTTAGCAACAGTGTTGCTGGTCAGTACTGTATAATCCCTTGTGAACTGCAGACTTTAAACTTAGTTTCATCAGCTGTCTTTGTGTTCATTGAACAGCCTAATGACTTGTAGTGGTCCTCAGTCCTTTGAAGCAGGCTTCCATTTGACAAAAATCCCCTTCATCACAGAGTGTGAATGAGGGAGTGTGTAACGTACATGTGGATGAGCTCTTTTAGCTCTCCTCCTCTTGGCTCAGAGACTCAGAGTTTGACTTGTGGCCACAGTGAGGGAGTGAAGATGCACAGAGGTGTGAAGTCTACACATTTGTCTCTTTGGAGATGTGACTCTGACGTGTTTCGAGGTGCACAAAATCAAATAACACTAATCACATCACATTATGTGTAAACACAGCACTTGAGTTGGATTTGTGCTGTTCTCTAAAGCAGACTGCTGTGTTCAAGCATTATCACCCTTCAGTAAGTTCTTTTCTAAAATTAGTAAAAAATAAAAAACATCTGTGGCAGCTCAGGAGATGGAGAGGCCTGGTTTTTATATTTTCTTCATTAATATCAAAAGTTGCCTAAGATAGAAGGATGCAAAGACCAAAACCTGGAGGCATCTGCTGGTTTGCTTTAAAAGGAAATCGATAACTAGTTTTCAGTAGATTCTTCTCCTCAAACAGCACTTACATGATGGGTCATCCACAGATTAGATGAGGTGCACATTATCTGTGGAGTTTTTCATAAAAATATGGGTTTCTGAAAGACCAGCTAACCACGAACATGCTTACAAACTTAAAACATGATTCTTTCTTTCTCCTTGCTGGACAATAAGTTTTTTCCTTGCATTCTTCTGGGTTTTTTTTAGTTAAAGTGGAAGAAAAAAAAGAAATTCTTGATCTCACCCTTAAGTTAAAGCGAAGCCAGCTCATGAGGACATTAGCTCCATCACTAATAAGATGCTACACAGACCTGTTCTCACACTTTAACAGCACAAGTGGAAAAAAAGATCATTCTGTCACAGCTTTAAAAGCTCTGCACTATGGGATGACGGCAATGGAAGCAACCTCAGTCCGTCTGTGTTGGTACAGCTGTATGTAGAAGGAATGTATAGATTGTTGTTTTATTTTATTCAGTCCAGAAATGGATATATATATCCTAAAACAGGAGAACCAGACTTAGCAGCATATTCTCAGAGGAAAAAGTCAAGGACTCTGGATGGGGGTTGAGGGCAGCTCAAGGTTATGAACCGCA
This sequence comes from Arrhamphus sclerolepis, assembly GCA_037176975.1. Taxonomy (NCBI): domain Eukaryota; kingdom Metazoa; phylum Chordata; class Actinopteri; order Beloniformes; family Hemiramphidae; genus Arrhamphus; species Arrhamphus sclerolepis. The sequence continues at coordinate 10,470,640 of JBAMYA010000011.1, read as the reverse complement.
GCTGAAGAAGCACTTTTCCACTAAAAGCCGGGAAGCTGACAGTCATTTTAGCCTCAGTGGTGCAGTCACCTAACTGTTCTACACAAGGCATTCATTGTATTCAGTTAGTTACTGCCTGTGTCTTTTGAGAAAGTGAATTCTATCTTGCTGCTTTTCAGGGGATGACCTTGTCCTGTTTCATGATAAGACACTTGGATGCAGAAAGGAGGTGTTTGGGGACATTGATGCATTCATAGTGTGGCTGAAGATATGATGTCTAATAGACGGTCTTAAAAGGAGCCCAGGAGTGAGGAGTGTGTTGACTACAATAGTGCAGCTTTGCATGTCCTCCAGCGTGGTAATCTCCCACAGGGCTCCTCCTCTCCTCCTCCTCTGCTCGGCTACTCACTGCTCATCATTAGGATGGACTGTGTGTCACTTCTCACTTCAGCGCTTCTCTCTTTGCGTTCTTACTAAAGGGGGTTGGTGAACAAAGCCTCGCTTGGCCTGCTCTCCTCCCCATCTTCACCCATCTCCCTGCCCCCAATGCCTCCCTTTTTTTTTTAACTTCTGTCAAATCACTTGGCTCCTGGATTAGTAGAGCCAACTGTACCATCCTGCTGGCCACTGGGCCCCCCCCACCCCCCCTAAACCATTATATCCACAAGGTATGAACTAAAAAGGGGAAAAAAAGCACCTACAACAAAACACGTCCAGTGAGAATGAAGCAACGCTGCCATTCAAGTTTTCTGATCTTATTTTTCTACACTTTCAATACTTCCTCAGCATGTCTTTTGAAAAACAAAAAAATCCTATTTGCTCCATTAGAAACACATTTACAAGTCCAGGTAGCTTTTAGAATTATCAAAGTACTTTCCTGGAACAGCTCAGCACCATATTTTAAAACAAAGTATATGTATAAATCTTAATTAAACTAAGCAGTGTTTGATTGGGGAACATTTTCAGCAGCGTCTGCAGCAGCCAGTATATCTGCTGGCATCTGAGTTGGTTTCGCTCCACGTACAGCGGCGCATGCTTGTGTTCATGCCACTCAGGACAACAGTGCGGCTCACTGACGCTTAAATTATTTAAGGATAATATGGAAATATGAGGCGTATCAGATGATAAGATCTTAATCAGGTTTTTGATGCAGGCTGACTCCATCGTTGCTTCTGGGACTTTTAATGGAAATTTGTTTTTTCAGGAGACAAATGTGGAAAGTCACCGGATTTATTTGTTAATGATTTGTTTTGGTGTTTCAGACTAATCACTGGTGATTACTGTTCCATTAGGCTGATTGTTCAGTAGGAATCAAGCTTTTTCTAATTACCCCTGTATAAATATGATTGTTCGCACTTGTGCCATTGTGTTCACGTTACTGGTGAGAATTACATTCCTTTAGTTTCAGTGTTTTGTTCCAGTCATGTCTGACACAAAACTCTGTTGTCAAGCTCACTAATGTTAGCCAAAGGGTAACAAATTCACCTTTTCTCTATAATTTATTCTGCACTCAGTTGGTTTAAGCAAAATCTGTATCTATGCACTATTCATTCCATATGTGCCTAATTTTATAATGAGTTTGTATGTTGCTTTATTGTTTAATGTTTCATTATGACATGCATAGATAAGTCCAAAGGGAAATGCTGTAATCCTGTATTGAGCGCACGTTTGCTGTATCAGTGCAGGTTTGGCATTTCATTATGCTCCATAATGATAAATTTTTCAATAATCAGTTTAATAATAAATTTATTTGCTTCAGTAACTGAGTCTCAGTTCTCAGTTTTTTGGGAGTTTTTTTTGGTTCTTGATGTGAAGTGGAGTCAGAAGTCTTCTGAGGTCAACCATCTGTAACGGAGGACACGCTAACAGCCTGGTAGAGCTCGGTGTTAATCCAGCCACCAACAGCAAGTTTACCGGAGTGACATGCACATGGCAGAGACCCCTGCCGTCGGCATGACAACGCCTCTTCCCACTGCCACCGTGTCAGCATCCTTGAGCAGCTACATCAGCACACTGTTATAGTCCACTGGAGGAATGTTGAGCGTCTGCTGCCGAGAAGAGATGAAGCTGGTGGGTACATGAGTGGTGGAATTAATCAGACTGTCTGGATACAGTAAATGCAGACTTCCTTTGGCTATGACTCATGGTCTGTAATGGGCTGTATTCTGCCTCCGCCATGCTGGAACTGGGAAATCACAGTGTAAAATCTGCTGATAACTTAATTTGACAGCTTTATGCCAACTGGCTGGACAAAAATATCACATCAGCACATGAGGAATGACATTATTAGCAGTATTAGTCCTTCAGAAGGCAGCACAGTGGCTTGGTGGTCAGCACTGTCACCTCACAGCAAGAAGGTTCCTGGTTCAAGCCTCCACAGGGCCTTTCTGTGTGGAGTTTGCATGTTCTCCATGTGCTTGTGTGGGTTCTCACAGGGTACTCTGACTTCCTCCCACAGTCCAAAGACATGCTCCTTAGGTTGATTGGTGTTCATAAATTGTCCCTAGGTTGTGAGTGATTGTGTGAATGGTTGTCTGTCTCTAAGTGGCCCTGCGATGGACTGGCGACCTGTCCAGGGTGGACCCCTGCCTTTTGCCCCAAGTGAGCTGGGATAGGCTCCAGCAGACCCCTGTGACCCTGTACAGGACATAGCGGGTATAGATAATGGATGGATGGATAGTCCTCCAGATCAGTGTTCTTTAACCCACATCACTGAAAACCACTGTCCAGGACATCTGAAACATGCATGGAAGTGGGTCCTAATTCTCATTTCCTGTAAAATGAAAGTGAATAATTTGATGATTGTCACTGACTCCCATAAAGAATTTTCCATCTTAGCTTGTTTTAACTCTGTTTTTAATCTGTCAGTTCTGCATAATTTAAATTGATTATTGGCAAGAACTGGAAGAAATCACACCATCCATCCAGTTTTGCTGGTAGCCATACGAGCCCGTACCATCACACCACCTTTGCCGTATTTGGAAGATGGAGACTTGAACATGCATATTTTTCCTTCTTCACAGTCGTCTTCTCATCATGCAGATAAAGTTTGTATCAGTTTGATTTATTCAAAGTTGGTCTCTTTCCTGTGTTTTTACATATATGTATTGTTAGTTATCCTTCATGATCTGCCTGGCATGTTGGTGTTCCCTAAACTCTTTTCTTCTTTTAAAATTGTGACAAGCTGAGGCTGCTGCATAGCCGAGTGGTTAAAGTAGCTGCGCTCTATACAAAGCAATAGCCTGAAGCAGGAGGTCACAAGTTCAACTCCCAGTTCATTGGCCTTTTGCTGCGTGTTTTTCCCCTTCTCTCTTCCCTGATTCCTGCCACTCTCCACTATCAATAAAGGCCTAGAACCAAAGAAAAATGTGACAAAATGTTTACTTGTTTCTGCTGTTTCACTGACAGGCCTGTTTTGTTTTTGTTCTGACCTTCACCTTTCCCTGTGGGTAATGCTTAAATTAAAGCTCAAAGTCCACCTCTCGTTCACTTATCGACTGATTCGGTTCAGATCCACTGCTCTGGTGTGCAGAGGCAATTCTGAATGTCACTGTTTAAAAATTTATAGATGCAACAATGCCCTAAGAGTTAGAATCTATCCACTGCACAAAGCTTTACATTTATTGACCTTAACTAAAACTCTTGTGACAGAAAGAAAAAAGTTTCAGGAACATTTTACTGGACTGTCCTCACTTTTAATAAGCTTCTGCCTTCTTAAAGCAGCAACAAAATTCCAAAGAAGTTGGGATGCTGTGTAATATGAAAATAAAAACTGAATGTAGTGATTTGCAAAACTCATGAGCTCATATTCTATTCACAATAAGGCACAGAAAACATAACAAATGTTGAAAAGTGTGTTTCTACATCATAATCCTGACTGAGAACTCAGTTCATTCATACTGCCATCCAAAAATGTAAGTTGTAAGAGACACACTTGTGCTTCAAATCTGGAAAAGAAACAAGACAGAAAGACAGACAGCTTATAAAACATGTGCTCCCGTCCACATCATGTGTTTTTCAGGAAAAGCCTTGCATCTTTCAGAAAGACAATGCTAAATTGCATACTTTTTCAATTACAACAGCATGATTATTTTTAGTAGAAAAGTGCAGGTGCTTGATTGACCTGTCTGCAGTTCAGACCTTTGGCCACCTGAAAACATTTGATGCATCGTGAAACCAAAAATAGAAAAAGAAGACCCAGAACTGTTGACCAGCTCCAATCTTTTATCTTACAAGAATTAATGTAACAACTTTCCTCTCCGGCTTCAGCAGCTTGTCTCTCTGTTCCCAAACATACGTGGCCTGATGACAGAAGAAAGGATGCTACTCAGTCCTAAACATTATCCTGTTTACTTTTGAGGCTCACTTTTTTCCCCAGATGGTACACCTACAGTATCTGTTGTTTTAAATAAAATATTAGTTTATGAGATTTGCACATGATTGCATTCTGTTTTTATTTACATTTAACTTGTCCAAAACGTCTTTTTTCAAATTGGCATTATAGTTTTTGCTCGGCCCACATGTGTGTTGACAAACCACGGATTATGAATCATCTCTTAGTTGCAAGCTGGCATCAGTTTGAGTTTCCATGGAAACACTGACTCCATTTAAACTTGTGATATTTGCCTTGTCTGTGCCGTTAGCTTTTAGAGTAACTGTGATGATGATGCTGGAGGTCCAGCAGAACTGCTGGTGGGGAAAAAAAAAATGAATTCACCAGTAGCTGAAGTGAGAGATGTGACCAGAAATGCTTGAATGACAAAAAGACAAATGACACACGTAAATGTTGAGTGCATTTTATTTTTCCATCACAGTACAAAAATAAATTAAAATAAGCAGAAACCAACTCAAAAAAAGAAGTTTCAATTACAGCAATAGCTTTTTTGACTTTTTCAAAAGGAACATTTTTATTGAACAGCATCTACACCCTTCCCTTGCCCACCAGGTCCTGGTACCAGTGGTGTATTCTGCTCATTTCTGTATGAAAACAACACATTCTTCTGTACAAATAAAATGTCGCCACTCTCTCTCACACACACACGCGCGCAGACATTCATTCACTCATTTGCGCACACATGCAGTCCACTGAATGCCTCTCTCTTGTTTTGTTCTCTTTTTTTTAATCTACAAAGTACGCAACAAGATACAGAAAAGAATTTGACAGGAATCTCTAACTATCACTGGAGTGATTTTTTTTTAATATATATATTTTATAGGATTATAAACAACTACTTAATGATGCAAGTGAATGACCATGGCACGGTACAGGTGATCTGGGGCTAATTGAACAGAGAGGAAAAGATTTCTGAGTGTCTGTTTTAGACCTTTTTACCCAAAAGCTCTGAAATGTCTTGCCAAAATAGAAGCTCGACATGTCCAAAGGAGCCATCTCCACAGCAGAGCAAGCTGATGGCTGTGATTTACATACACTAAAGCAGCTGCAGAGAGGCCCTTTTCCAATGTTCAAGTCTGTGATGCTTTGTATAACTGTGATTATGCACAGTTTTGAACAGGGAGATGCTGTCGCTCCTCCTGTGATGGACATAGCTCCAGTGAAGATTTTTAAAAAAGCTGTATATCTCATGAGCTCTGCATGCTTTCTGCGTGGTGGTTAGTGTTTCTGATACAAAACACAGTTAGATCTGTGGAGGTCATCAGGTCACACAGAAATGATGCTGCTGGATCATATTTAAGACTCACTGTGCTTTTTGCAGTGAAGAAAAAGGAGTCGGTGTCATTTTAATGACTTATCTCCCTGGAAATTTGCCCCTTTGTGTCTGATATGTTACACAGCAGGTCAGGTTTCTTCTAAGTCAGGGCAGAAAGATATTTCAGAGCATTCTGTGAGATAAAAAAAAACCCTCAAAGTTGTGTTGTTCCTTCAGAGGGTGTTGAGGGTTTCACCTTGGTGATGGTCAGATTAAACAGTGGTTTTGATTCAGGGCATTTCAATGGGATGTTCATTTGCATCAACCAGATCAATCTTCATTCCCACCAAAGATAAACACACCTGCTACACCAGCAAACTCTCACCTCCATTTCCTTTTCCTAAGTCTCTCATCAGGATCTTTCAATTACACTGAATGCACCTAAATAATAAATACATACATGGCTATAAAATAGTTGTGAGAAATAAGCTAGACGTAGATGAAAATCCATCGACTCAGTCAGCAGCTGAGCGAACAGTACAGTATCTTAGAGTTCTCTCAGACTTGTTGGATTTTCATTAAAGATATGGCACTGATAGAACATTTTCTATGCTGAGTCATGAGCACAAAAACCAACATCATTCCAAAGTACTTGACAAAAGTACAAAAAAAATAATAATAATAATTCCCTGGTAAACAAATAGCCTATTTTAGCAAGCAGAGCTAAATAAACTAGTGTCACTTTGTTCACAGCATTCTCTAATGCAGATGCAGTTGGTTTACAAATCAAGTATAAAGAGGAATAACAGCTCCTTCACTCCTGGAGATTCTGTAAAATTGCATGGCACACGTGCAAAACATTACATTTCTAAGTAAAAAAAAAAAAAAGAAAAAAGAAAGAAAACTTGTTCCAGAAAAGCAATAAATAAGCTTCCATAGGTGTAAGCCTCTGTGGAGCAAAAACATCCATTAACTTGGTTTATTTTTTTTCTCTAGATGAAAATAAAGTAGGTCTTTCAGTACACACACAATACATATCCACTGGCTGTTGTCTTTCATATCAAAAGTCCCACAAAACAGAGCTCGCTTTGCGTCTGGTCGGTGTGTCAGTCCTCCTGTAGATCCAAGAGCAGGAACCCAAAAAATATGGATCCAGCACTGACGGCTCACGCTGTCTCTGATCAGATATGCAACCCAGCAACAACAAGTCCGGTTGTATCCATGTTAGTGAAGGGGGCACGGGTGGTCCAGAGAGCCAGCTGGGGGATGTCCGTGAAGAAAGCCAGTCAGGCAATGGCTCTCACCCTCTTGCAGTAGGCAGTGCACATCACATCGTCAGTCAGAAGGTCACTGGTGGGCTGCAGCAGCCTCAGACCTGTCCACATTCATTGCTGTAGCTTCTTTTTCTATTTTTTTCTTTTGTCATTTTGTCCTACATTTTTGTTTTGTATTTCATAGCAATACAGAGTTTTTGAATGTTGGCAAAGGATTTACCCAAGTCTGGCATTTTTTATTCGTCGTAGTCCAAAAACAACAACAACAACAAAAAAAAGCTTTCATTCTTGTGTTTGCAAGTTTGAAAACAGATTTAGGCCCTTGAAATAAAAATAATCCTAATCCTCCCTTCACTTTATCTCTCCAAAGATGTAGATTGGTTTCAGTCCTGCTTGATGCAACGTTGTTATAAATGTAGCCTCTTCTAAGTTTAGACAATAATAAATAAATAATGTTACAAGTATTGTTTAAAAGGTGTGAAAATGCCAAACTGGAGTACAACCCCCCCCCACCCCACCCCACCCCCCAGCATCCCCTCACCGGTCCAGGCCGATGAGCAAACGGCTCCTCTCCTCCTCCTTCTGGCTCTCATTCTTCAGGTCAGCAAACACCTGAGTGAAGTAGTGGGGGTCTGAGTTGATCTGGAGCATCTTGGCGCTCATCAGGTTGATGATGGAGAGGCAGCGGTCCCAGAAAGCCTCCTTGGAGCTCTCGACCAGGAAGGGCTTCAGTGGGTAGGAGATCTCGTTGCCCATGTAGGAGTAGGACAGGTAGAGGCAGGTGAGTAGCACGGCCTGTAGCTCGTGCTCCGTGGCCACCTCAGAGGACACCACATCACGACACAGCATGTAAACGAAAACCACATTGGCTGGAGTGATGAAGCCCTGGTCCTGCCAGCCCTGCAGCAGCAGGGAGCGATCCACACTGCGCAACCACAGCACTGGGTCAGTGGGTGACAGGTGCTTCAGCCGGTAGCAACGCCGGCACAGAAACTCTCCAAGACAGCGCAAGAGCTCACTGGTGGAGGCCTGGACAATCACTCTTTTAGGGGTCCCAGGGGCCGCATTAGAGTTGACCAGGGGGGCTTTCTTGACTGAGGAGGTGGTGTTGTTGGAGCTCTTGTTTAGAGCTGGGCTGCTCTGGTCCTGGGTGAAGGTGGACAAGTTGGCACAGGACTGTGACTTCTTCAGGTTCTCATTGTTCAGCTGAGTTACATTGTTCTGGTAGTTGCCATTGGGCTGCACCTTCTTGGAGCTTTTCTTCTTGGCTGACACTGCTACAATACGCTTCCATGGAAGCACATTGATGAGCGAGTGTCGCTTCAGGTTCTTGTCTTTGGCATTCTTGCTGTTCTGGACAGCTGTGTAGTGGCCCACGGTGGCAGGTCCATCCTCAAAGAGAGCTGCCTTTCGGTAGCTGGGTGACAAAGAGAGCACGGTTCCCATGGCGACTGTGGGGAGCTTTAGCCACTGCGGTCAGAAGGGTATCTACTGAGGAAAAGATCCCAATGGTCTCAAAGCCTCAACGCTTCCGGGAGGCCGTTGGGCATCTAAAACGACTGAGTAGGCTGTTCTGTGAAGACTTCTTGGATGAAGATCACTTGGATGTTGTGTGTCTTTCCCTGCACCTCAGGAGGACCACTGCTGTAAATAGAAAAGATCAATAATGAGAATTATCACTGCTGAAGATCAATTTGAATTATCCATGGATTTTCATCAGTTACACACATTTTGTGTCATATCAAAACCCAAATTATCCTGTTCAGATTCATCTCAAACAATGCAGTAAATTTACAGTAAATTTTATTTTACAATACTGTCATATCATTTCCAAACTACAAGAAGTAATGTGTTCATATAGTAGCAGAGTCTTTATTTCTCTTTAATAAAACTGCTGAAAAACAAAACAAACTTAACATAAGACCTGAAAAGAAAGAAGGAAAAAGCTTTGTAAACACCAATGGCACTGTTTAATTTAAAACAAAAAATAAATAAATAAACAAAAAAAAACTCCATCACAGAATGAGACTTTAAGAACAGAGGATTAGATCTTGGTAACCAGGCTCATTAAGAAACCCAACTCATTCATGAATTAATCTAAAACCACATCTGCTCTGTGATGGGTATATGTCTGAGAGGTTAATCTGACGACACCTCAGGCTTATTAGCAGTATTGATTTTACTCAGTAAGTGGTGGAATGCATCAGCCAATATCTCATTCAGATAAATACAAACAGCATAAACATTTTTTATTATGACATTGGTCGATATTTTAAATTCATCTGCAGCAGATTAAAAGATACAGCAACACAAAACAATCCAAAGAATAGATTTAAAAGGGTTTTAAACGGTGCTGAGCGTTGAAAATGGATGGATCGTTCATAATTATTTTACAGTGTAAGGTTTACGGCAATGGTCGACGAATCGGAGTGAATCACTCGCCTCCTTTCTGCCAAAATGGAAGACAGAACGTAAACACCATATTAACAGGTGAAGGTCGCGTTTGATGCCGGATGCAGCACGTCCAAGCACAAAATGGTCAAATGCAATGCATTAATTACATTTCTATGGGTAATCAAGGTTATAAATTATATTTTTGTACAGTATGTTCTCTTCTCTCACTGCAGCATCGATGGATCACATTGCTCACTTGCGGAGGATTTGACAAACTTGATCCCTCATTTCATCGTCTTGATATAATCCTGATTACTGATTCTTCAGAGCTGCAAAGAAATAGCAATTCTAATGTGTCTGAACTTGACTAAAATCGGAATGAAGTGAAGGGGCTCATCGGCCTCCCCTCCTGAGATAATGAGTTGTGTACATCGGGAGCTCTCTGTGGTGCTGAAACTGTGCGTCTGCGTCGAAAAGAGATCTGGCTGTGATAGGCGGTGGCTCAGATTTATTGAAAAACTATTTGCTTTTTCAGAACCCGTTTCTTGAATTGCCACAATGTGTCCATTTTATATTCATTTTAGGATATTTTAGTAATTGGCTATAGCTGCGTATTGGTTGTTTTCAAAAAGCTGCTGGACCCACAATGTATACACCACAATCAGCTGCACCTGACGCCCAAATCTCCCCAAAATCAGAGTAAACTCACCAGATCTGCAGTTAGTGAAGAAATAATTTCGATGCAAAAGTGATATTCTGCGCCTCGAGGTTGTTTTTCCTTCAAGGGTAAGAATAAAACACTAAACCATGTCGAATAATATAAATGCGACAAAGAAAATAATCCGATTCAATCCAAAGAGAAAATAAATGAAATAAAGAAAAAAAGAAAAACGAGCAAGCAGTGGATGAACGCGCCTGGCGTCGGGGAGCTGCTGTGGGATGGGTGCTCGGATGAAAATGTGCTCCTGGTCCTGTTAGCCGTGAGATGCGGATGCTGCGAGGGCTGATGTTGTGTTGTGTCGCTGACTGTGAGGATGGTTGACGCAGAGGCGGTGGTGATGCGCCGTTCTGCGCTCTGTCCGCGTTTCTGGTGAGAAACAGCTCCGCCTGCAGCCACACAGCAGGAGCTGATATAAGCCCAATGAGCTCCAAAGGAAAGCCTCATCTAATCCCCATTAGACCCCTTACCATCGAACACAGTTCTCATAATGTAAATACGTTAATTACCAGATTTCAATTATTAAGCAAATTGCTGAAAGCAACGCAATTTAAAATGACCAGAGAATGTTGACTCTTCTGCCCAGCCTAAATGTGATTAAAAATAATACATTACAAAGACAAAATATGGAGTTTTAATTATTCAGAATTAGACTGATAATAATCTTTTGTAGCAACACGTTTGTTTGTTTGTTTGTTTGTTTACAAGTTTGATATATTAAACTAAATAAACTAGACAAACAATTAATTTACAAAAGAAAAGAGGCCAGAATGTTATATCTAAGATTTAAATTCATGGAACACCAAGCTTCAAATGGTATGTAACTTGAATACACCCCTTTAAAATTTTAAATATATATCTCAGACATCAGGTCAAGTTAAGTCAAAGTTTATTTAATGTAAAAACCTCAGTTGACAAAAGTGCTCTACAGAGTAAAACAAATAAAAATACCTCAATTATCAATTAATATAGACAAATATTTATAATAAAATATAATAAAGAATAAAAAGGGAGGAAATCCATTACATCACTACAAATACAAACAGAATTTGCATGATATGAATTTGATACATAAAAGCTAAGGTGCCATGCTCAATCTAAAGAAAAAGCCAGTGAGAAGAGGTGGGTTTTTAATAAGTAGTCTTCAGTTCTGATGTTAAAAGGTAGGCTGTTCCACAGCTGAGGAGCAACAACAAACAAAGCTCTATCACCTCTGCTTTTTGATTTAAATCTTGGAACCTTCAAGAGCAGCTGCTGGTTGATCGCAGTGCTGTGACTGGCCTATGGAAGTTTAAAAGCTCTGATAAGGTGGTGTCATGATGTTAAGACTCTTAAAATGAACAACAAGATCTTAAACTGGATTCTGGAGTGTCTGAAGTGAAGAGAAGTCAGCACTGGAATGATGTGCACCCACTGTATCTTCTGTGTCAGAAGGTGAACTGCCACAATCTGAATAGTTTGTATTATCCAATACAAACTGGATAATACATGCTTTGGACGTGCTTTTAATACATGTCCAGGTGACATGTACTAAAAGCATGAATAACTCTCAAAGAGTTTAGGAGGAAGGTAGGCATTCACCTTACTTAAGATTGTCTATCAAATTTAAAACCAGAGTCAAAAATCACACCAAGGTTTCTGACATCTTGTTTAACCATAGAGTGATAATGGGCCAATTACACTTTCATGACCTTTTAAAAGGTCTGACTGACAACCCATCCATCATCTATACCCATGTATTCCTGTGCAGTTTGAGCTGCACAGGAGATCCCCTTGAGTCTATCCCAACTCTCTTCAGGTGAAAGGCAGGGGTACACCCTGGACAAGTCGCCAGTCCATCACAGGGCCGCCATGTACATTCACATTCATTTCTATAGGCAATTTAAAATCACCAATCAACCTGACATGCATGTTGTTGGACTGTGGGAGGAAGATAGATTACCCAGAGATAACCTGCGCAAACAACAAGCTCTGCTGCCCTCTGACTGACCAAAAACAACAATTTCTGTCTGATACTGTAGCACAATACTATAAAACATAACAACTACATGTTAAAAATGTATGTGCACTACTGATCAAAAGTTTTTTAAATGTATTATTATTTATGCAGTTTAATGTCTCATTAATCTCTGAAACAAAAGCATAGAAGAAAGAAACAACTGAAGTAAAAAACAACAACAATAACAAAACAAATGGAATCAATTTATAAACAACTTTTGACTCAAAATAACCAACTTTTTTTTTTTAATCAAAACAGCTGAATACACTGGTGGGGATCCTTTCTAACAATGGCAATCAAGTAGCTGTTCTTCAGAAAGTTCTTCTCAAGTCACTTTCAGAAATTCCTATAAATTTGTGGCGCTTGAAGGTTACTTTTGCTTTGTTCCCTGAAAAAGCCATATTGTTGGCATATTATTTTTCAGTTTTGGGTAATCCTACCTTTTTTGTTAGGCTCTGGAAATTCATTAGTTACCTTGGATTTGAACGGTTTTTGTTTTGTTTTGTTTTTTTAAAAAAAGAAAAAAATAAGAACCTGGAAGAATGGGGTTTTCAAAAAAAGACTGGCAGTGTACATTCAAAATAGATAAAATGATAAAAACCAAAACCATCGAGTATTATAAAAAAAAGGAGGATCCTTTCATTTATAAGACTATATTTCCCAAAAGCCTCAACTTGAAACGTAGGCACGACGCTCTGACGTCACTACGCTAAGTAACGTACCCCCGGCACGTAATTCCCATTGAAGTAGTATTTGAATAAGGAAGATGGCGGCTGCAGCAGTGGTTGAGTTTCAGAGAGCTCAGTCTCTCATTAGCACGGATCGCAACGCCTCCATCGATATCCTTCATTCTATAGGTGGGTGATTTTTAGGCTCTTTCAGCTGGACAGTATTCCTCTGAGTCCTCGGCTCGGTTATTTCTCTGCGTGTCACAAGCGGCGGGTTAGCATGTTAGCCGGTGCTGACTCACTGCTGAGCGGTGATAATGGATGTTAGCATGTTAGCATCGCTGCTGACTGTAGGCCTGAGTCTGGCATGGATCTGCTGGGCTGCTGTCAGGGCTGGCTGCTTGTTTTAATTTCCTTTTTTCTAAGTTTTTGTTTTATTTTATTTTAAGAAATAAGTTGTTTATTATTTAAATGTTTTCTGTAACCACCAGGCGCGTCATCATGACAACTGCTGTGGTAAACGAGAGAGCTCACTGATTATCTATCTATGAGCAGTTGGACGAGTGGTTTGTTTTTGTTGTTTTCTTTTTCTTTTTTATAAAGCAATCAAATTATAAAAAAATATAATAGTTGACTATATTTCCACAAACACTGCTGTCCTCAAACTGCCTTGTCACAGCAGAACACTGTAGCTGTCAAATCCTCCAACCTCCTTCATGTCTCCATGTCTGTGTGGTTGTTGGAAAAATAGATATTTCGTCTGAGTTGAACTAACCTAACCTTAATAATAATAAACATTAGTTCTCAAACTCAGAATGTCAGCATCATCTACAGCTTTGTTAAGGCTGGGTGATGTGTGCCGAAACTATTATCACGATACTTTTCCTAATTTTGGTTGATACAATATTAATATGAATAATAGTAAGAAAAAACAAAAGTGAAACTGCCAAGAACGACCAGAAAGGATAACTATCCCCACAAACCTCTGAGAAATGAAATGGCCAAATCCATAAACCTATGTAATACGTTAGATATTAAAATGTTGAATTCATAACCAAGACGTGTGACATCATCACCATTAAACAAACATTGGAATTGTTACAATTATGTATATTGAAATACTGAAAATAGGTCATATGTTCATTATTTAAACACTTTCTATTTTTATTACGTTATTGTCTAGCCCTAAGCTTTGTGTCTGTGTATTTTGGTTTCTTGGCAGTTTGTTGGACAGAACCAGCAGTTTGAAAAGAATATTCTGGATTTTGGGGATAAAGAAGTAATTGAAATGATTAATTGTTGCAGAGCCAGTGTGATGTGTGGATGTAAAACTGTTTATCAATAAGATCACACTGAGACAAAGAATCACAAAAATCAAGGACTTTCACAGACATTTAGACTGTATTTTTGGAGTTTAAATATGACTCTTTCTGTTATCTTTTTGCCATTTCAATTTTAAACAGTGAGAAGAGATGTTCAAGAGGATGATGAGGAAGCTGTCAGGGTTAAAGAACAAAGTATCCTGGAGCTGGGGACACTTCTGGCAAAGACAGGACAAGCAGCAGGTAACATTTCAGCCCTGAAAGCTGACAAAGATTTGTCATCCGCTTGATTACACATGAAGCTGTCATGATAATCACCTTTGTTAGGCAAAGTATTGTACATGAAATAACTAATATAATTCATCTTGTTATGACTGTGTGTGAATCTTGTCGATTTTGAGACAAAAAAAAAAACAACCCGTTTTCACTCAATGTATTCCTGATATTTTTCTCTCTTCAGAATTGGGGGGCCTGCTGAAATTTGTGAGGCCTTTTCTGATTTCCATCAGCAAGGCCAAGGCAGCTCGGCTGGTTCGCTCTCTGCTTGACCTCTTCCTTGACATGGAGGCAGCCACGGGGCAGGAGGTAGAGCTGTGTCTGGAGTGTATTGAATGGGCAAAGGCAGAGAAGAGGACCTTCTTACGACAGGCTCTGGAAGTAAGGTGTTCTTGAATAACTATGTGGGTACTAGCATAATGGCATCAAATATTCTGGCTCACAAGCTACAATTTTTCCATACCACTGTGTGTTCAGTAAACTTTTGACTGAAAATACAGTAACCATAGTCACTTTGAAACCACAAGAAACCTTTGTAGTTAAAAAACTAGAAAATCCAGGGACATGAATAGTATTTATATTTTTAGATAGCAAAGCAGCACCTTAAATTCTGCTTTTTAAAGAATAATACTGTATTTTCATTGCATACAAAGGCTTGATTTCTTTGCCTCAACAGTATAGCTGGCATAGTTTTTGCGTGTGACGTCAAGAAAGGATGTGGTTCTTGAGAAGCTTTTTCAAGTATCAGCTTGAGGAAGTTTGGGGTATTTTGGACAGGTATTTAGGCTTGACAGGAACATCTAGTCAGATACCATGAACCTGGTAGTATCACAACAAGATACTTCTGCAGTGAAGACTAAGGGGGCAAAGCTAAATCAGCTAAATATTTGTCGTCTCACCTAGTCCCATTTACTGCTGACTAATAACACATCTAATGATTAATGATGGTGAAAACAAAAATGATGTCCCCAAACATAAATTGCTGCTTTGGATGGGATTCATTTTAAGAATGGACTGACTTTGCAGAACCTGTGATTTCAAATTTAAAATGCTGTAGCATTCAGATGTCAAATATGATAGCTCTGTTGTGGAATTCTATAGTGCTAAAACCAAATGAAACAGAAAACTTTGTCACTGTGTGGAACAAATCTGCAAATCTTGTCTAAAGATTGTTACAAGGACATTTGGTGATACATCCATGAAACACTGATGATGTCATCATATTTTAGCAGAACTTCTTGCCCAAGTGAGCAGTAATTGTCTGATGGTTGCTACCAGTAAAAGCTGTAGCTCTTGGCTAAGTTACAGAATACAGGATCATCAAGCTTTTGTGTTGGTGTTGTTGTGAGTAGTGTGGAAGAAAGGTGCAGCATGATGCTGTGTCATGATGTTTGAATGAAAGATGAGAAAAGGGATGCTATTCATACAAGCTGTGCTGGGACTGAAGGGAAAAAAACATCAGTAATAACTGAGTCAGAGATAAGTTACTAAGTACTTTGTACTCAAATAAAAACAACATGAAACAAGAATATCTGTCTAGCATCAGGAGTTTGATCGTACAATGTAAATCAGCTATCAAGTGGTTATGTTGCGTCTTCTGGTGCAGCTGCTCTCTGTTTATCTAACAGCGCTCTTTCTGCTTTCAGGCTCGACTGATCTCGCTCTATTTTGACACCAAAAGATACCAGGAGGCCTTGGCTCTTGGTGAGTGCCTTAACCAAACTTTTTTTTTTTTTTCTTTCTTCAGGTGGGTGGAAATACACTGTGCTAAGTCCTGATATTTTATGAACACAGATAAAACAGGTCTTTTTTTTAATTATTTATTTCCCCCTTAAGCACAAAGATGAGTGGCAAGAACTTGAAGTCTTATTCCTCTTGAAATAATATTAATAATTTAATCAGTACTTTTTGAACAGCAAATTAAGAGAGAAGAATGGACAGCACGTCAGACCTGTCATTGAGCTGTTCAATGGTACTGTACAAAGTTTTGTTGAATTTTAAAGTGGATGATGTCAGGTTGGTTTCATTCTCTATCCTTCAGGCTCGCAGCTGCTCCAGGAGCTGAAAAAGATGGATGATAAAGCCCTTTTGGTGGAGGTTCAGCTGCTTGAAAGTAAGACGTACCACGCTCTCAGTAACCTGCCGAAGGCCCGTGCCGCCCTCACCTCGGCCAGAACAACCGCCAACGCCATTTATTGTCCACCAAAGCTTCAAGCTGCCCTGGACATGCAGTCAGGTTGGATATATGCGTTTTGTTTTTGTTTTTTTGTTTTTTTTTTCTCTCTCCCAGAGTTTAACCTGGGCTCAAATGTAAAGTATATGTGGAGATTTTTTTTTCTTTCTTTTTTTTTGCTCATCATTTTGTAATTTGATGGTAGAATGTCATTATTGTATTGATAACTAATTATATAATTGATATAAACTCATGATGGTTTACAAACAAACTGTTTGTGGCTACAGTGTGTTATTTTGGTGGAACATCAGAAAATATTATCCATGTTAAACACCAATGTAGTGTATATTACAGTGACCCTGAAGTGCAAATCACAACGGTAAATTAAAAATAAACAACACAACAGCAACAAAAGAGAAATGAGAACAACATTAACCAAACTGGAATCATCGCTGTTTGGACAAAAGACATAATCTGTTGTTTGAACCATATTTGAAAAATGAGCACCGCCAGGGATAACATACTCGCTGCTATTAAAGCATATTTTGATGCACAACATAGCTATGACATGATACTGGATGTGCTTGTACTTATATACTTGGATATGTTTTTAATTTGTTGTTGTGTTATTGATTTGATGTTGTGATTTTCACTTCAGGGCCACCTCAGTGTGTAAACACAATTAATTGATTAAAATTTATGAAACAACTTTTCAAGAGTTTCCTGAAAGACCGTGCCAAGTGTTGATTATTATTATCTCAAAGTCTCAGTTTCTTTATTCTTTTTGAATTCAGAAAAGCTTTGGGGCAGGATCTTACTGTTTATTCTTATTGATGAGATTTTTAATCTTACTTTGAATTTTGTACTTGCACACCAGCCTCTGTGTGCGTCTGCAACCCAGCAAAGTTTTTGTTGACACTTCACATTTCATGGTGACTTATGCGGTTTGCTTTGGCTGTTAATGCTAACTATCATGCTGTGTTGTCTCTGCTGCAGGGATCATCCATGCAGCGGAGGAGAAAGACTGGAAGACAGCTTATTCCTACTTCTTTGAGGCCTTTGAGGGTTACGACTCTATTGACAGTCCCAGAGCCATCACAGCACTCAAATACATGCTTCTGTGCAAAATTGTGCTCAACTCGTGAGTAATACATGTAGCATTCATGTAACATGACATGGAACCTGTTGTACAGCTTTAAATCATGAACATGCATTTTTGTTTTTTGTTGCTTTCAGACCAGATGAAGTACAAGCCCTGATCAGTGGGAAGTTGGCACTGCGATACGCTGGACGACAGGTAAGTCTCCAACCTGTAGCAGAAGTACCAAAGCAGCATTTTTTTTTTTTTAAATCCAGTGGAGTAATACCTATGTTAAAGTGTTAGTGTTACACAATATGATGCTGTAAACAACTCCAATGAAATGCAAGAATCAATTTTAGTGAAGAAATAACATCCATCTATCTTCTTCCGCTTATCCGTAACCTGGGTCGCGGGGCAGCAGCCTGAGCAGGGACGCCCAGACTTCCCTCTCCCCAGACACCTCCCCTAGCTCTTCCGGGAGGATCCCAAGGCGTTCCCTGGCCAGCTGAGCGACACGGTTGCCCCAGCGTGTCCTGGGTCTTCCTCTGGGTCTCCTCCCGGTGGGACATGCCTGAAACCCCTTCCGAGGGAGGCGTCCAGGGGGCATCCGATATAGATGCCCGAGCCACCTCAGCTGGCTCCTCTCGATGTGGAGGAGCAGCGGCTCAACTCTGAGCTCCTCCCGGATGAGCTTTGCAATTACTTTATCAAAATTAACTTAAAAAGGAAAAGATCTGAGTATTTTCATGAAGTCAGAATTGAGCTTTTTAAATGAGCAAGTTTACAGTTACGATGAATTTTGACAATGATGATAAACAGTAAAAAGATAATACAGAAACATCATTGTTACATATATAGAGAACATGTGCAGTATATCAGTTTTTTTTTTGCATATACAGATTGTAATTAAGTATATGTTCGCAGTTTATGTATAAAAGTACAACATAGTCCAGATATCATATTATACAATAGTCCAGAAAGAGGTGTGTTAATGTGAAAAGTTAAGACAGACTTGAAGATGTAATACTAGTGGCTACAGAAGCAAGTTTAAAAACAACATCAGCTAGGGGAAGCGCCTAGGTCTAATTGAAGAGATCAACTGTAGGTGGGAGGGTTTTCCAGGAGATTTCTGTCTTGATGGACAGCCATCTCCTGCCAGAGGGGGGTGATTTAAAAAGTTGGTGTCCAAGGTAAGAGGGATCAGCCACAAGCTTTCCTGTTTGCCTCCGAGTCCTAGGGGCGTACAGTTCCTTGAAAGATGGGGGGCCAATTACCTCTCCAGTAGACCAAGTAACATGCTGCAGTCTGCTTTAGTTCTTGGCACTGACAAGCCTTGATGTGGGAATTAAGCATTGCCCCACACAAACCTCTAATCCCTGTCCTAACTTGCCACCTTCCTCTTGTTTTGCACAGTCAGGCAGACAACCATGCAGACATTCTCTCCAGCTCTGAGGGTGATGACTGCCAGGTGTTTAAGCCCTTTCTAGTCAGCAGAGGCCTAACTGAATGTTCTGAGATGATGGTGGGAAAGGGCTTAAACGCATTCCTTTTTGAAAATAAAAACATGCACATCCTTCATGCACCAGACACACGCGTTAATGCGTCCTGGTCAAACCTTGTGTGCCCCATTGACCATTTTCACACCCTTGGAGTTCACTGAATTAAACATAAATGTCAGGGCTGGAAAAGGGATGCATCAAGTGTGGTGAGACAAGGACTATCGCCGAGGTAACAGATATACCCTGCTTCATGTGACATGCACGGTCACACTCCGCATCACTGTAAGACGACACCACAAGTACACCACAAAATCAGTCTGTATCAGATTCCTCCAAAAATATTCTGGATCGCCAGTGCACAAAAAAGCAGATCCATCATGTTGCCGGCATTGTGTTTTCACAACAGAATTGTTATTATTTCTTAGATTTATATCTGGAGCCTCTCAACAGTGTTTAAATATCATTTTAGAAAATGATCGACGACCAAGGCCAGCTTCATCGCATTGTTTGTTTTAATAGCTCTAGCCAAACAAATCAATTCACAGAAAATGCCCGGGAAAGTGGTAACGAGTCAGACCTGCTCATACCTGTTTAAGTCCAGGCTTGCCATAGGCTCCAAGTGTATGCAATTACAATTAAAAAAAAAGTGTTAAATATAATTTAATGCTGCAGCAATGACAGACAACACAGAATGGATAATCCCTCAAATAAGCACACGTTTGCAATGAAGGTACAAACCCTAAAATGTGGAGCTTTTGTTGATACTTTCAGTAAAGGCCCTGTCAGACTGAGGGTAAAAATAGCACCGCTGCATACTTAAGCCCATTATTTTAACGGCTGTGTTGCACAATGACGGTTTGTTGCCATCTGCAGCTTGTAGTTTGGCTGAACACTGACCAGCTACTCAAGTAAAGAGTGGTCGAGGATAAATAAAGAAAAGGTCTTATACATTAAGCCAAATTCGTGACTTTAAAGGCAGGTTAAGTAATTTCTGGATGATGTCAAGTCTGTTGATTTCTTTGAACTAAACATCTGTAAGCTGTACGTTTCTGTAAGCTCATGTAAGATCAGTTTGCTTTTTTTTTTCTTTCTCCATTTTCTTTTTAAACACTTAGGGTCAAACCAGAAAATCATTTCTATACTTCCAAACACTACAGTTTTCCAACCCCAGCAGAAAAATGTTGCATTTGCCAGATTACCAGTAATGCATTTTAGAAGCGAGGCTCAAGGCATGTCTGTATTTTGGCATTAACTGCTGGATATTTGTTTAATGTTCCCCTGAGGATAAATCTTTAAACTCTGTGAGTTCTCATCATTCCAGTTCACATGCCAGCAGAACTAGTGCCATTATTAGTCTCATGTAAACTGGATAACTAGCTCTATTATATACAAGCACAGCTCAGCCATTTTTTTTTACAGCACCAGTCCTAGTATTTTACCAGAAAGAACAATGTGTTCTCAGGAAAGAAAACTACATTAATATCCAGCAGTGTGTCGACCTTTATTCAACCTTGCCTCGCTACGCAGTTGAAACCAACGTTATCTATAACAACACTATCACAAGTGTCCACTGTCTGCCATTGCTCTAAAACTGCCTAACCTGGCACCAGAAGCTATGAGTGGTGACTAACAAAACTCCAAGCATATACTTATCGGTCTCTTTGTGTACCTGCCACAGAGCTCTGGCAAACATTTTACTTTCGTGACAGCAGCCAGTGCAGCTGCTGTAAAGCCACAGTCACATATCTTCATATCTTCACAAGGAAACAATGCAAGATTTCATAAATAATAACTGTTGCCATTGTCTGTCTAGCTCACTTTTGATAACATGGATACCAAACACTAGGACGCTGCGAAGAATAAAAGGAACTTGATTATATAAAAAGCACATCATGCAAACGGGGCTATAGAGCAAACGGGCACTTTTAGAAAACATTTTAACATTTGAGAGGCCTAAATATCACCACTCCTGCCATTTACTGCAGGTGTGGGGACTCCTAATGTTTTGTAATGAAATCCTAATGTGCTAAAAGCACCGTCATTATAAGATGAGCATTTGTGGAACTGTTTACATATCAGCTCTCTCACCCTCTGCATCGACTTGTTTCTTTGTGCATAATTGTGATAGTGTGAGCTGTTCTGAGTCCGACATTGATTTTTAGATTTTCTAGTCCTTAGGTGACAATGTATCACATAAATTGACATCATACTTGCATCATTGTTGGAGCAAGACAAAAAAATAAATATATCAAGAAGCTGTTTTCACATGAAAGCTAAGTAATAAGAGGATCTTTCAGAGGGATACTTCAGCTTCAGGCGACAATGCAAAAGAAAACAGGCATTAAGTTCTAGAGAGAGTGAAACACAATCACAAGTCAATATCTTAAAACCTGTTCTCCTGCCCTTTATGGTTACTGTGTCATATGAGTTACCGAAGTACCATTTGCTTTTGTTTGGTTCTTTTTATTTATTTTTTTTAACAGCAGTATCAATTTGCCATTTGTCAAAGGCGGATATTGTCTTCGGCTGTCATTACCCTATTGTCAATAACATATCCATTTAAGTTTCTACATTATTATAACTTACATTTAGCAGATGCTTTTATCCAAAGCGACCTACAACGGAGGAACGCAATCAAACCACAGTAACAGTCAGTTTCAAGTAAGTGCAGTTAGCTCAGCATTCAGGTGAGTGCAGCAGGCCAGCGAGGAGGGCAGTAATCAAGGCCGGACATCACCGCAGCCTCTACCCAGGAGTTGTGTTGCACGTGGAGCCAGGTATAGTCTAATTTTCTGTCTGCTGTAAAGTGAAAAGTGACATGACACCTGGGTTCTTAGTTAAGGAGTGACCGTTGTAGAGGCATGTGTACATCTGTGTTGCACAGTAGGCAAAAAGGCCTAGTTCAACAGATCAAAGCTGGTCGCTGTTCAAATCAAAATAAACACTTTAAGCAGACGTTAATCCCGTGTAGTTCATCCTATACAGTTACATGTATGATGCAGTGATACACTGTATAGTGGTACTGAAGTCCAATTCTTGGCAGGAGCTGACTCTGCTCTACTCCAATTAATTCAAGAATACCAAATGTGCAGAAGCGAACAAACGGGCAGACAGCCAGAACATACCAACCACTCCTCAGATACCACAACATATCCAAGATTACACCGACAGCAACTCCACGCAAGATTGTGCTGTTTAGCACAAAACCCTCTTCACTTTCTGCCATGATGTTTGTTGTGATCATGTATGTTAGATAGCTTCATCTTATAGTTAGCGCCTGGTCAACTCCACATAGTAAACACTGTGACCGCAGTTGCCATGTTGGATTATTATAAGCGAGTCTGAGTTGCTTGTCTTCCTGTAAATTTACTTACAAATATTGGTAGTTTGATCATCTATTTTAGCTGTGGACGTATTTCACATTTCCGCAGTTGTAGTTTGATACACATTAATGATAAAAACAGGGAAGATGTGGAGAAGCGGCTTGTCTGATTACGTGTTTCTCTCCAGACATCTGGCAACGCGGGTCAGATTCCAACTTACATAGTCCCAGTATAGTTTAATGGTGTGCATCTACAGTTCACATGATTCTGTTTCTTGTAACAAGCTGTAAATATTTTTCTTTATACTGTAAAGTTGGACATTTTAACATAGTGATGGTTGTGGTTTGCTGTGATGGTTGATTCGTTTTTGAAGCCAGAGCCTAGTGGTCAGTTGAGGAACTACATGAATTGCCACTGATCTAATATGGCCCACTGGGAATGACCGCAGTAAGGTGCCACAAAGCAAAATTAACTCAAACATCTGTTTACAGCTTATTCCCTGCTTCATACAAAGGAAAAGAAGGAAAGAGGTCTGCAGTAATTAACTACGGTTCGAGGACTTTATTGTTGTCTGCATAGGGAAGTTATTGTACAAAATGTACATGCATTGTACATGTGATAAAGTAAATAGGCTCTGCATATGCATAACGAAGAGTGGTGAACAAAGAAAGGAAAAAGAGATTTCATTGCAGATTGAGCATAAGCATATTCTTCGGCATCTCAAAGCTGGAGCTCTGCTTTATTGGAAATAACGCTGTTATTCATCAGTGCAATTCTCCATGAAGCCTTTAATACAATCTAGTAGATATAATTCAGAATCCAAGCCAATAATGAACACCCACGCATAAAAATCAGCTGTCAGTTAACTGAATCTTGTGTGTTCAACCTATGTCCAGCGCTTCACAAACACCTTGGATTGTACAGCAGGGTATAGTTTTAATACATTTCGGTTTGACAATCCTGATTCTGGTAAGCAGTGTCTCCAACTAAATGTTCAAGAACAACAAAAAAAAGTCAATCTAAATGCCTTAGATAGTCTGTTTCTGGCATGCAAGCCAAAAACAGAGTCTCACGAACACAAAAGGCTCCCTATTTCTAGCTTCCTCAAAGGAATATCTCAAAGATCAGGAATGCAAAGAATCTCTCAGGGAGTGTTTAGAGCAAACAGGTGACCTTCTGAGCATACCTAGTTAAGATTGTACGACCTAATCAGTCTTCAGTGAGACTGCTTCCAATAAAATATAGGGGAATTCCTCTTAAAGCAGAGAAAGAGAGAGGCCAGAGCGCCAAAAGAGAACCCTGCCCTTTCCTGTGTGACCCCGTTCACACAGGAGCGTGTAAACTGACAACGCCAGAGGGGTGCAAATCACTGACAGACAGGTGGACAGTAAGTAATTGAAAGGTAGAGAATGAACCTGTAAAGGCAGGTAATCTCTGCTTTTTGGCTCAAGATGAAACCCAGCAAAGATATCAGAAAAGAAAGCGCACGCTCAATAGAGTTGCCACACTGAAAGGTCCAGGAGGCCAAGACTTATCAGTCTAAAACCTGCTTCTGTGCAGCTCTCTCATGGGTCAAACTCCATGGGCCATGTTTGTAGAAACGAAAATCCATGAATCCATCATTAGAGCAAAGAGTAGAAACCCTTACAAAAGGTTTGGATGTTGGCTCAGACGGGGAATCTAGGTCAACCTGCACTTTCATCTTTAAGTGAAACTGAAAACAGCTCACAGTTCCTCGTGTGTTCACTTTGTCTGGTTTATCCACCAACTGATCAGCGCAGGATCATTCACATAACAACACCAGAAGACATTTTTCAAAACTAACCTCTGCAAGCTATGCCAAGTTATGTTTTTATGTCTTACTTTGAAAAATTGTTATTGTTTTTCCTGTTAAACACTGGCAACCAATGCTGGAGACGTCACATCTATTACACAAAAGAAAACTACTTAGTTTTAAATGTGTGATAATGTGCAAGTCCAGAAATACACCTTATGAGAAGTTTTATGAAAAACAGAGCTTGACTTTTTTTGTCACTTTGTTCTAAAAAAAGGAAAAAAAAGACACTTTATGACAAGACAGAATTATATCTCATTAAATTAAACTCATTAAACATTATTACTGGTTTCTGTTTTATCTGTGTGTAATTTTGTCCGAGGCTGCAACCAACAATTAATCATTCTTAAAAATGTTCATCTTTCACAAATCTGTTTGTGAAATTTCCCACCAAACCATGAAAGCCTTTGAGGCAACAATAGTCCCTTTCTGGTTTTGTTAGACCAACAATCTTGCTTTTCCGTTTACCTGCATCTACCGTGCGGCTTATGTGAAGCAGCAAGTGCTCGAGATTAGAATTTGGCAGCGAATTGTATCTTTGCTTGAAATTCTGTCACAATGGATTATATCACCTCTAAGTCCTGAGCTTCAACAGGCAGCCAGACATGTTGGTTTTCTCACACATTCATATGCTCCACCTGAGACTCTGAGTAGTTGTGCCATGAGAAACAGTACATGCTGAAGGTTTAAGAAAAACAAAACCCCTGTTCTTGCCTCACTGTAACGTTCCTGTCATGGCTTTTAATTAACTGGCACTAAGCCTTTTGTGGGAAGGAGGCCCCTCTGGCATCAATATAGATCAACATCAGGGGCTCACGTTCAGGTATTCACTTTTTTTTCTTTTTTTTAAACTACACCTTGTGACGCTGCTGTAATAAACATCCTCTCGTGCATTTAGGGAGTTGCTTGGCTCCTTCTTTAATGAGAGGAAGCATCAAGTGAGGGGTTTTCTCTGGTTTTTGGCAGCACAACCACAACTTGACCACTGCTGAGCACGTCTGGCAGATAATCCTCTGGTCATAATCAACAAATACTTTGTAGAGATATGCAGTATTTTTTGTAACATTAAGGCTAATGATATGTCATCTAGAAGGATTTCTTAAAGTGACTGCAATGCCACCTGTGCGTGAAAGGTTCCCAACTTTGAAATAAATAAATAATAAATCCAGAAAATAACACATGAGATTGAAAGAGAAGGATTCCTGACCTCTGGCCAGTGTGGGAGTTCACCTCCAAGTCAACTTTGGCAGAAGCAAAAGACCTTATCTCTCCTCAAGGTTTATTTTCTCAAACAACCCCTTGCTGTTGTGACCAACCATCAGCAGTACAATAAAGTGCAAACATTTTTTTTTCCACACAACAGTGCCCACAAACACATGGTTTCGTCAAAGGCCGATATGTTTGCAGTCATCATCCACCAGAAATGACGAAGACGTGAGACCAAACGAGCCCAAACCCTTTTGGAAATCCCCGACACCCTTCCCACCAGAGATCTAAGCTTCTTCTCGTAGAAGACGCAGAAAAAATAAACAATCTGAGCCTCCTCTGTGTGAAAAGCAGTCAGTCAAAGCCGTATGTACGGCCAGACAAACACACTTAAAAAACAGCCCCAAGCTACACAACAGTTCATCCTTTTTTTTTTTTTTGTTTTGCATCAGAGTCAATAAAACAAGGTTTTGCTTGTTTGAAGGATGTTTGTGTTTCAGGTTGTACTACATCTAGGTCTGCTCAGTCTGGGAATAAAAGTTAATACTGTTAGTTCACATTGCAACACACGGAGGGGGAAAAAAAAAAAAAAAGTGTTCACAAAGAGGGACGGGACTGGTGTAATGCAGCCTGCTGATATGCAAGTGCACCTCTGCAAGTGCAAACATGATCTGCAACTCTGGGAAACGTGTACACAATCACCGCATATGAGTTTGCTTGTTTTTCAATAGAGGACTTAAGAGTGCATAAGTAAACATAAATTTAAAAGGCACCGCACTCTTCCTGCTTGTCCTGTACAGAAGCTGACGACAGAACAGCACTTCATCCTCTTATTAATCTGAAGGCCAGGTAAGTCAGCGAAGGTAAAGGCTAAAGCAGAACAGGACTGACAGAGATTTTTCGACAGCAAACAAAGTGTGCTGTAGGTCAAACGAAAGATGGAAGGCAGTGTTCAAACATCCCGAGAGCGAACAAACACATGCCTGGGAGTCTACGAGCAGGACACTTAAACTGGTTCAAAGTCTTTAGTTCTTACTCCTCTTCAGGATAACAAATGTACATCCAATAAACATCTGAGCACGTCCAAGTTTGATCTAATTTCAGATTACGCACTTTAAAACTTATATTGGAGCGTTCTGTAAATTTAATATGCCCCTAGTGTTCAAAGCGAGGAAGTACAACTCTAAATGTACTTGCTGCTAAGAAATATGGCTGCACATGTATGGCAACATGTGCAATATCAATATTAAAAAAGACAATAGAAATTGCAATCTATTATTTTCTAAATGTCAAATATTCACACTCTAAATGTTAATAATAAATTTGACAAATCTGTCAGAGATGAAAAAATTAAGATGCTAATTTAAACTGAGAGTGTTGTTTTTGGACATTCTTTGGCATTTTTTTTCTTTCCTTTTAATAAAAACATAAAATGTTTCCCCTCTCCCTCTCCAGGGGTAAAATATTGGTTCATATGTCACAAGTCATATCATCTTCACAATTTTCAACTCTGATATCGTGCAGCCCTACGGAGAAGAACTAACGTCTGCAATATCCAACACGTGAGCCTGTACAGTTTCACTACAAAGGAAAAGCCTTTGGCCATTTTCAAAACTGTAAGTAAAGAAATGAACCATGGTGACATGTGATAAGCTTCTTTTTTTTTTTTTATAGAATAGGGGAGATATCCAGCAAGGGGTTGCTGGTGAGCAATCGAGGTCGCGACCTGCATAGATCACTGCACTATGTAGTGGCCCAACATATGATTAGTTTTAAAGATGATGGATGGATGGATGGACTGTGACCTACAAAAGTGAACAGAAAAACTATAAAAATCGTGACACATTTTCAAAAGGAATGGCTGAAGAACTGCGCTTGAGTCTGATAGAAATATGATTTTTTTAAAAATGCTAAGAAAATCTTTCTTGTTCGCGACATGTTTGATGTGTCGACCAATAGAATCAGACGAGAAGACGTGTTGGCAGATGCTCTGACATCCAAAAACCAGTTTGTCACTGCAGAATATAGAGTAAGATCTAAGCAGTATTAAATGTTCTTCATTTGATTTAACTTTATGAAAAATGTGTTAATGCAATAAAAAAAAAAGAAAAAAAAGGTCATTATACATTCCAAAGCAAACTGTTCAAATACAATAAATGATACAAAATAAAAGCCAATAAAAAGAGAAAGAAAACACACATCAATATTGTTGGTGTTTGGTTTTGTGCAATTCGAACAAAAAAAAAAGACAAACACGATTCTGTGGGTTCTCACCATGACTATTTCCCTGTGGAGCCTGTCTTCCAGACTTCTGTCCTCCCTTGTGTCCACCCTGATGTCCAGCAGGATGTCCTTCCAAGGCAAGGTCCAGTGCAGGACCAAGACCAGGGCTCTGCCCGTTAGCGCGGAGATCTTTCTTCTTCTTGCCCTTCAGCCAACCAAACGCTCGACGCAGCGACCGACTGCGCTTTTTCCGGCCCCTTTTGCCATGCTTCTCCTGAGCAAAAACGTGAACCACATCCTGGGGAAGCAGATCCCCAAATCCCAGTGAGTCACGGTTTGACATGCCACCTCACACTGGAGCTACGCCCTGAAATAGAAGAAAAGAAAAAAAAAAAACAGGGAAAAGATGGGAGGCAGAAATTTAATTTTAGTCATCATCTAAAACATGCATGCTGCATTTTGCTAGAGAGAATAATCAAAAGGACCATAACTGATTTTCTGATTTCTTTATTTAGCTTTAACTTTTTCACAACATAGAACTACACACTTTAAAGATCATCTCAGAGACTTGAGGCTCGCTTCCATCAACATAAAGTTGACTTTATCACTCGTCACAGTGATGGTGTCACTGCATCAAGCAGGACTAACGAAAAAAAATCTCGCAGATGTTGTGCACGGAAATCATAACATCCGGTATTTGAAAACTAGTTCAGCAGACATTTGCTCTCCCAGCAGCGACTACACCTGAAGATCTGATCACTATTTTTTTCCCCTTTCACCTTTTGACTAATTGAGAACATCACTAATCTCATCGGCTTCCACTTTTGTGGATATTGCTGCTTCATACTAAAACTTTTTAAGCTTTTTCTCTCTTTTTGAGAAACTCTTGTCAGTGAAAAAGTAGCAGAGCATTCAATTAAGAATTTAAAAAGATACGACACAAGAGAGTCAGAGCGTGACAGCGTGAGTTGGTGGGTCTCTGTGGGCAACGCTCCTGCATCCAGCACCGACCCCCCCCCCGTCAGCCAAACGTTGGCACTGCTCCCTTCATTCCATAACGTGGAGTCATAACTCTCAAAGCCACACCCATAAGCTTGTGCACTTTTACACACAGGGACAACAGAACCCTTGTAAGAACTAAAGACGAGAAAAATAAACAACCACCAGCTTGCATCGTATATCAATGCAGATTCCATTTCTTGTTTCATTGTCTTGCTATTTTTTTTTTTGTTTGTAATCCCTGGTTGTATGAGCTCATCGCCCTCCCTTTGCTTCCTTTCTCCACCCACCCTTCACCTTGCTTAACTTCCATGCCATGAGGCAGATTTCCAAGCTTTGCTTGCTTGGGCTGTGTAGCTTACACTGGGCTCCTTCCAGCTGTGCTATTTATTAGATATTTATCTCCAAATCACAAGTTAAATGTAGGAGTGAGCGCTTAAGATGACAGGACTCAGGGGCCTGTAAGTCTCCAGCGGGGTAGGAGTTGAGTCAAAATGGGAGAATTATGAATCCCTTGTGATGTGGGGAAAGTTTATAAAAAGGATTTGGCAGCTGTGCAGCTATTCAGTCATGCTTGAGGAACACTGCGCGCCGATTTTATGTAACGTGTGAAAAAGAGTACCTGAAGATGTTGCAGTCTGTGGGAACACTGTTTCTGTGTGACGAAACATGAAACTAAACCACAGAAACCTTTGTCATGTTCCCTAGGGATTACAAAAAAATGACTTTTCCAACCATCACGGCTCTGTGTAACGCAGAAAGCGAGCTGTAATGAGAAGTAAGAGCGGTCTGATTTGGACTTGTGAAATGGGAGACTGTTAAAAAGATGTGCAGCCACATGCCTGACATTCAGTGTGCCATTGTTAAAAGCATTTTCAATCCCAATGGTTCCGTCTCCTGGAAATTAAGGTGGAATCCTGAAGAGATTAAGTGGCTTTTCCACCAATCATTGGAGGGAGTATCTGAGATCTGCGCTAAACTCATATAACGTATAAAAGATCAACAAAACCACTTGTGAGTGTCCTGGTGCTCCTCCTTGATATGATTTTCTAATTCATTAGATAAAAACCTTTTAACAATTAAAAGAAAAAAGAATGGTTCCTCTGCTGTCACTTAAATGCTCAAAAATTCTCAAAGTTCTCTGTGGTTACTGTAGTGACCAAAAAAGTAGCAATTCCCTTGGAAACACCTGGAGTTTTGAACTTTGTCAGTCGACAGGTTCAAGCTTTGACATCCTCCACTGCCAATGCTGGAAAAAAAAGAAAAGCTAGTAGCTTCTGGGACTGGGTTTGCTGGGATATCTTACCCTCATTTCATGCTACTGTACATTTCATTAATATATTTCTGCAGCTATGAGTGGCGCTTTAATCCATTGTAAACATGTAAATTTAGTTATTTATTTTACCAGTGCAACTTTTTCCATCAATAATGATATTGCACATGTATAATAAACAATTTGAAAAATAATTCATGCATGCTGGGGAAGAAAAAGCTTATTAAAATGAGAAACAAACAATAATGCAAAAAGGGACAAGGACAAAGTTCAACTTTACCACAACCATCCACACCTCAGGATAATTCTGCATCTAGTAGCTATTATTTGCATTTTGATAATGGGTGACATCAAAGCTCATCCAACTTTAAGCAAATTTTTGTATTTTTAGTTTGTTACCTCATTTGTACTCAAATTTAACTTGTTATCCAGTGCTGCAGCAAATTTGGATTTGTGTGGACCAGGCACACTCAAAAGTAGTGAGCTGCAGTGAAAGGCCAATAACAGGGAAGGAGTATGCATCTTCCTCAGAAAGTACCGGGCCTCTCCCTGCGCTTAGCTCGCCGTTTCTCCTGCTCCAAATTACAGTCATTTAGGCATGACTAAGACCCGCACATCAGTACTGCATACAGCCGCCAATAATCAGACGCCGCTTTTGGGAGAAGAGGAGCAGGTTTCTTCACTTTCAGCCCATGGGCTGCTGAGAGTCCAGCGACTCCTCATGTTACTTCCATCACAGGAGCATTGCTACGGTTGCTTCTGGTTGCGGCAAAGACCACCCAGGAAAGCGCTGCCTGTGTAGTTTCGTCTTCAAGAGGGTGACTCATGCCGCTGATGGTGTGGTAACACAAAACAACCTGTAATTTTCAGTTTTGCAAACAAATTTCGTATGGTGACGCACACAAAACGGAGAGGCTTTTAAAATTCTCCAAAAACACCAGCCGAATGGGCTGTTCCTGTTTTTATAGTTTGAGTGAAGATTTACTGAATTTTTATTTGGATTCTCACGAGTCACAGTTGCAGTTCCCCATCGAGCAAATAAGCTCTTGTAGTCAAGCCCCGTTTCCAAAACTAAATCACAAACATCTTAATCACAGAGACGCTTCGTTGTCCCAGCACTTACATAACATCCACCTACACCTGAGCCAATACCAATCTTATGACCAAACTTTAACCACATCATCATGAAGTTTACGATGAAGTCATATGCCAATCTAATAACTGAACACCTGCGTGTCCTCACACTGAAGCCGCTGTAGGTTTTGAGTTCCTGTCCCAGAGCTGCCGGAGCCAGCATGTGTCCCAACATGCTCCTCTCACCTACCATTTCCAAAAGACGTCAGGCTTGACATTGGACAGGAGACGCCACTCTAAACCGCAAACCTCGACTCACTTGGGTCAGTGTTGTGACACTGAGTCCTGAGTCACTGACATGGACAACGTTGTGCACTTATTGGCTTGAAGTCAACAGCAAGTGAGAGTAAGAGACGCTTGGAGGATCATGTACGTCAGTCAGCTATACACGCTGAAGCTCCAAGACATGAATTCCAGAGCAAACGTGGGTCTCCTCTCTTCTTTATCAGGCAATAACAAAGTTTAAGAAATGTAGGGCATCGACGCCTGGAGCAAGGTGCTGCTGCATACGTCACTGTGCAAATTAAGGATGATTCACCACGGTTCTCCTAAGACTGTAGCAGTGACACACAAATCTGAAAAGGAAAGACAGATGTTTTATATTTGCTGAATTGCAAATAGCACAATCCCTTGAACTGGTTTAAAACTAAATTCCTTGACAAAAAAAAAAAAAAAAAGAGTGAATTTACATGACTTAAGGGATTTTGCAAAACTTGACTCCACACTGGTTTCTACTTCCCAGACAACAAAGCGCACTGGAGACGAAGAACGAGGTCCAAACATGTCACGCGAAGCGGGTTTTAAACAATATTTGATCCCATCACAGACATGGACAGCTTCAAAGCCAAAACGACTCTTAATAATCGGACCCTCAACACTTCCATTTGCTAAATTTCAAACTGTAGACTTATCAGTTGTCGCATGCACGAGCAATATGAATCTCACAGGTACTGAGCGGCCTGGGGGACAAAGGAGGGGTCTCCAGGAAATGCAACTTTGACTGCAGTGAGTCACACAGGGAAGCAGCCAGAGCAGACTGCGATGCCTCATGGGGATAAGACAAGAGGGAGTGGCAGTGATACAGACAGCCACCTTTGTTTGAATTAGGACTGGCTCAGTTTATCCATTAGGCCATTCACATGTACGCCTAAGCTGCTAGTTTCTCATGACAGGAATACTATAGCTGGCAGCAAGCGAGTCTGAGATCAAGCTGAGTGAGGTTAGTCTGCACAAGAGGAGAGAAAGGACAGATTAGAAGGATGAGTCTTTCCTTTTGAGGAGGTGGAAGGATGTTTTGGATCCGTGCCAGTCTTCTAACAGAGAAATCACGGGAATCAGCTCTGGAATAAGTGCTAGTTTTGTAATATAACAGTTTTTAGCTTTTCAGAATGACTAAAATAAATAGTAAGTGTTAAGCAAAACTAGTGTTACTGTGCAGCACCTGCAGGCATCAGCCAGGGCGTTGGCTCTCCTCTCTGGGCTTTATCAAACAAAGGAGAGAGAGCACTGCTACTTAAGGACAAACTTGAGTAACTCGGTCTGAACTACACGGCGAACATTCATCTGCAAAGACTCAGAGACGGAGACGTGCACTGTGATGAATGACAGAGCTACCATAAGAGACGAACTAGAAGGACTCAGTTCCCAGAAGGAGGTTTCACAAAACTTTATGAATGAGGAAATTTTAATGACAGATCTGATATAGATGTTAGGGATTTAAGGAAGTGGCCTCTTTTTTTCCTTCTTTTTTTTCCCCTGAGCAGACTAAATAAACACAGAAACAGAAAAAAAGGTGGGTGGGGATCCAACAGGTTTATGAAAATCTCACTTCAAGACACTAAGTCCAGGGTGGCCTGAAGTTTTCTGCAACTTGGTTTCCTACCAACATATGAGCGTAAACATGCAGCAGTAAAGGACTTGAACTGAAAGGTAATCCGTTAGTGACATTATGCGGTCCTTTTGTTTGCTGTAGAAAGATAGGGTTTCAGAGAAACACCACGCAGATCACGAGCGATGAAGGTAAACATAACTAAACTTGTGAGACAAACACGACACAAACAAAGCCAAATTCTACAAGGTCCTCGGAGGTTAAACATGCTCGGTCTGTGTGTGGGAGAGAGAATGACGACCTGCGAGTACTGAAGCACTCTGAAGCTGCTGTAGCCATGCAGCAGCTTGTCTTGTAAGAGTGGCAGCGCATTCCTTAGAGATTGATAATTACCGTCTGAAGAACTCTTCTTTCCAAATCTGCAATCCCTCCCCAACACACACACACACACACACACACACACACACACCCTCCATCCCTCAGTCCTTGGTCTTCCCACTACTCCCCACCCTCTCCCTACCACAGAGCCCTCATACAGAGGCCAAAGACTCATGGAGGAAAAGGGATAATGGCTGGCACATGGGAGTCATTTTGAGATAACATAACATGCAGTTGTGTGTGTGTGTGTGTGTGTGTGTGCACGGGGGGGTGTTAGTGCTCATTGTATATGTGTGAAATTTTAACCCACTGGAAATGGAACGGATTCAGTCACAAAAGGAAGATCAGGGCCTAAGGTGGCACCGGTGACCTTAATTTGTCAATTAGGAGCAACAGGAAAGTGGGGAGAAAAAAAGGGTTTAAGACATGCAGCAAAGGGCCACAGGTACGGCTTTGAACCTGGATCAGCCGCAATGAAGACGAAGGCCTCTGTACACAGGGAGCCTGCTCAACAAGTTAGGCTATAAGGCAGCCCGTAAACAATAAATTTAATCAATTTACTAATTATCGTCTATTTTGGTAAATGTCCTAAATTAGATTGTGATGTAGAGGTTTGGTCTTAAAGAATTGCTGTTTGAATCACAAAAAAAAAAAAGATTTGGAGAAATAAAAAGGGGAAAAAACAATTTACCCTGAAGGCACCCAGAGATGACAGCCTGCAGCAACAGTTGCTTGAAAAGCTTCTTCTTTGCTTTACTTCCAGGGGTTGCCAGGAGTCTAAAAGTTTGGACTGCAAACTGTCTGGTGTTTAAGACCTCTGCACTGGGGGGGGTGGGGCAGAGAGGAAGGACAGGGGTATGGGGGATGGCACCCTGGCAAATACGGAAAGAGGGCCAATTA
>JBAMYA010000011.1:10424706-10436411 GCA_037176975.1 Arrhamphus sclerolepis | reverse complement strand
GCAGCTTCCGAACCACCTCAGTGACTTCAGCTTGGGTGATGAATGAGTCCACCTCTGAGTCCTCAGCCTCTGCTTCTCTAGGGGAGGTGTGTCAGTGGGATTAAGGAGATCCTCGAAGTATTCCTTCCACCGTCCGACAACATCCCCAGTCGAAGTCAACAAGAAATAACATATTTACTTTAATGTGTTCTCCCTGCTTGATATTTTTATTAAAAATTTTTTTATTTGTTTTAAGGCTTAGATATTGTACTAGTCTTTTTCAAAACAACTTGTCTCATCTTGGGTGCAAATCTGCTCTCCTTCACTTTAAAACTGCATTTCTACTTTTGAAAAAAGTTCTGCTGTTAACTGTTACTGCTGCTTGTACAAATGTCCTGTTGACCACTTATACTATATTCGCACTACAGACACCACATGTTGCCCAATTCCAGAACAATTCTGATGTGGTAAATATCTGATTTAACACAGTCACATTCATAAATACTAATGTCAAGCATCAGACTTTGATGTGAAGCGACAGCCCTATGACCTCTGGTTCCCACTTGCAGCAGTTTTGTTCAACATGTGTGCAGGTTGTATGGGCAAAAATCCACATGAATTCTTTCCTTTCTTACTCATGTTGCATAGCCACATATTACATAGATTTAAGACCATGGAATGAACTGACAGTTTGATTCTGAAAAATCTGAGAGCACAAGTTTGGCGAGCACACTGAAGAATACTGAAGAGCTCAAACTGGTGTCAGGACATGTAGAAACACAGTGTGCCGGATCTCCGACTATGATTCAGAAAAAACAAAACAAAAAAACTTACACGCTGTCTCTGAGTGGTCTTGAATGCAGCATCCGCGGTTGTTTCTCCCGAAATAAAAAAAAAAGGAGGTTAAATTCATGAAGCCAGGGGAAAACGCCGCAGTTGACAAGGCTCTTAAAAACAGGTGGCGCTGGGCATGGATAGAGGAAAAGGGTGGAGACGGCAGCAGTTTGGAAGCTGGTGCCAGAAGCTGGACCCTGGTACCTGTTTTTGTGTGTTGTGCTCCAAGAAGCTAGTCTCTGCAACTAACGGCAAAAAAGCTCTTCACCGTCACGAAGGAGACGCCGGACATAAAGCAGCTGTCCGCGCGCTCCAACACACAAGCTGTTTGCCAGGAGCAACAGTCAGTGGACGTAGCGGCCCTGATGGCCAAACTGTATTTATTTCATATTACTCAGTTTACCACTTCTTGGAGCACTTTACTGTTTTGTTTTTTGTTGTTTTTTTTTGTTTGTTTGTTTGTTTGTTTTTTTTGCTGCTGTTAAAATTAACTGCCTCTGTAAATATGTTAAAGAAGAGATGAGTCAAGACCCAATTTGAAAAAACACTGTGATGCACCAAATCAGCACAAGACCCAATTTCCTATAACTTAATTTGCCATTGTTTTGAACAAAAATGATGGAAAAGTTGCAATTTATGTTTTTTGTATAAATTGTCCTTTACTGAATTAAATGGTCACTAAATGAATCAGATTAATTAGCTTGACTGAGTTTCAAATGTTTTCACTAATAACTTAATAACCTTTACTTGCTAAAATTCACATTTAAATTGTAGGTTATCTTGTACATTACCAAGCACAATGGCAAAAAGTTGTTTGAAAAATTGCCTAATATGCGTATGTTTTGGATTTACTGCATCGCTGCTCCTTGGAAAAAAGTTCAGGTTCGGGATTTTTTTTACTTTAAGCCCTGCAAACAGCAGTGGAACTGAGAGCAGAAAGAGTTTCAAGCTGAAGCAGAGTCTTTGAGTACGAAGAGTTTTTGAGAGTGAGCAGTAAAATATCTGAGCATTAAAACAAAGAACGTTGCTTTCAAATAGAGAAAAATACTCCAATGTCCCCAGAGGTGAAAATGTGACATGAAATGAAGGTCGTGAGAAGCCACACATCTAATGTGAAGCCGGTAACACTCAGTTGTGAAAGAATTTCATAGACTGATACTTAACTATTTTTTTTGCCTTCATGTGTTTAGACAGATGCACTGAAATGTGTAGCCCAGGCCAGCAAGAACAGATCATTAGCAGACTTTGAGAAGGTGAGTTGTCGTAACTTATCCATCAAGTCTTTCTACAATGCTTTTCTTTAACTCCCTTTCCACGCTGCCTTTTGAAAGCAAGACTGTCTCGCCTTTCTTGTACCTCTCAGTTCTGTTTGCTTCCTGTGTTTGGTCTGTTTGAACAAGTAGAGGGCATTTTCTTTTCAGCAGTAATAGCCCAGTCTTCTCTTTCAGCATTGTGAAATGTGCAGCACATTTAAAAAAAAAACAAAAAAAACTTTGACTTTCAGTTTTTGTACCTGCTGATTTAAAGCAGTATTCAAACTTTTACCTATGAATATGTTTTTCTTGTTTTAAGCCTCCACATAAAATACCTGACTGAGTATTTAGGGTTAAATTGTTTTATTTATTTTTTTCTTGTAGGCCCTCACAGAGTACAAAGCAGAGCTGAGGGACGATCCAATCATTAACACTCACCTGGCCAAGCTGTATGACAACCTGCTGGAACAGAATCTCATCCGAGTCATTGAACCGTTTTCCAGAGTACAGGTAAGAACCAACTAACTGTGTTTACTCAAAACATTACATCAATGCCATTTCTAACTTCAGTCACACACCAACTTTTCTTTGCCTAGGATTATTTTCACTTGTCTTTTTTTATTTTTTTTAAACATTGTATATTTATGCTTCTCTCTATTCTGGCTTGACCTCTGACTGTACAGCTGTAACTGTTTCTTATCATTTTAACTTTACATTAAAAAAAACTACTCAAGTTTCCTTCTGATTTCAGATAGAACACATATCAGGTCTCATCAAACTATCAAAGGTAAGTTGAAGCAAAATCATTCATTACCTTAAAGAGTTCAAATCGTCATCCATTTTTCTTATATCTTGCTTGTCTGTTTCATTTGAAGGGGGATGTTGAAAGGAAATTATCACAAATGATTCTGGACAAAAAGTTTCATGGTACTTGTAACTATCTGTTCCTTCTGAAACCAAAATAAAACATTTTCACTTCACATGCAGAGCAGCAGGCGTTTGTTCTAATATTATTGGATGGCTCTTCTTCAGGAATCCTCGACCAAGGTGAAGGTGTCTTGATCATTTTTGAAGAGCCTCCAGTGGACAAAACGTATGAAGCAGCCTTGGAAACGATTCAGAACATGAGCAAAGTTGTGGACTCACTTTACAACAAAGCTAAGAAGCTGACATAGGTGAGGACATTTCATAAATAGAGGAATAAATTCATGCTCACTGTCTTTTCTTCTATAAATACTTTCGTCTCTCTCATCCTCAGAGCTGATTGTTGTGACAGTGAGATGGAGGAACTGTGTGGTTTTTTTTGACCAGCGTGTGTATCGTTTTTAAAGACGGGGACAAGGGAGAGCAGCAAGTCCCAGAAACAGCAACAGGATTCCCCCATCCTCCTCCCCACTTAACGGACAATTTCATAACTCCTTGTTTGTTTATTCTCCTCTTTAATTTTGATATATCTTCAGGATTCTGTATAACACTCAGCGGCCACAACAGGCCATCAGGGAATATTGTACAACCACAATTTAAAAAAAAAAAAAAAAGAAGATAATAAAAGGTTTAAGAATACATATATGTTTATATTTGCTGTAAGGTTGGGTCCACCAAGCCTTAAGCTGACTCCACTGCAACCTCGAAGGTGCAACATCGACCTCTGTGGCTTCAGACTCTGCTACCTGATCTGTATGCAGATCTGAGGCTTTCTACTTGTCCATATCTTTCAAAAGCACAGTTCAGTTTTGGAAGGTTGGGGTACTCTAAGGAATACTTTTTTTTTTCTTTTTCTGTGACCGACAGCTCCCTCTAGCTCTTATTTTCTTTAACTTCACCATGTCAATGCCAACAATTAAGTCCCCACTGTATTTCAGATATGTAATAAACGATTTGTTTCTGGTTTTAGTGTTTTTGTTAAAAGAAAGGAAAATCAGATTGCTGCCTCATGTCTGCCCGTCCTGCTCTTGTAAGTCTCCAGAACAGACAGGATGCTATTTCACCATTAGTGCCACTTTTTCGGCGCTTCAGTTTGCCTCAGTGTTTGAGTGCAATATGAAACCACAGGGTAGAAAAGGGGTGTTTTCATCGCCTCTGAACATCTGTGAGTTTTCCTGAGTGAACACTTCTCCATTGTTAGTTCCTAGCACTAGTATGGTATGCTAGTAACCAAACGATTTGTATGGGTTTGATTTTTTTTTTTTTTTTTTCTCTCTTACAGACATTTTCAAAAATAAATATTTTGTATCCAAAGGATTTTGCCTTGTCTCTTACAGAACTGCTAATAGTAACTGCTTTGATGTATATGAGGTGAAACAAAAGTTTTCACCTCAGACATACATATACATTTATGTTTTTGTATTTTAAACTACAGGACGACATTGTGAAGGCAGGCAGAAATTAGAAATTTCAAGCTTTTTCTATTTTGACCCTCTAATAATTATATCACAGGGTATTAAATGAGTTTATGACAGAATGTACTTATATTTGATTAAAAATTAAAGACTCAGTTTAATAATTCAAGAATGCAGTTATGGTTAAAAGTACTGCCTCCCATAAAGAAATCAAACAAAGCTGAATTTTTCCATGAAAATAACTATAATCAAATGTTTAATTTGGTTCAGAAAGAACAGACAAATCTCCACTAACCCAAATTAATATGTTTTACTAATAAATAAAAAAAGGTAGACCTGTGACTCAGTAATCTTGTCAGTTCCTAACTAAGTTGGTGCATGCCTCTTGGGTGATCTCAGTCCATTCTTCATGTCCATTTGTTCCAGCTCACCTCTAGTGTGAGTTTAGTTTCTAAGCAAAGATATTTGACCTCCACAGATGCTCAACAGGATTGAGATATGGACCACAGGGCCTTGATTTTGATAATGTAAAAGATTTAGATTCATGTAGATGTACATTTTTGGGTCATTGATTTGTTGGAAGATCCTGAAAATAGACTGACAGTAGAGTTGTTTACAATTTTCTTGTGAATATCAATGTAATCCTCTTTTTTTCATGATCAAAACAAAAGATTTAAAGTTTTTCAAAACTTTAAATCTTGGTCCATGCCACCGCGGCCCTGCGAGCGGATGGGGGTTTCAGGTGCCTTGATCAGGGGCACATCATCCATGGATGTGGTCGTGGAGAAGCACTTGTTCAGGCAATCCCCCCGCACACATCACTGGTACCAGCCGGGGATTGAACTGGCGACCTACATACTCCTCAATATTGCCATCTGCTGGACAAATAATTTTACCATTTATTTTTTAATAATGCAAAATAATATCATTAGCTACATCAAACATTTTAAGAAAGCAATTTGTTCCCTTTATTCTCCATCTCCACACTTTAACAATGTATTCAATTGCATTTATATTTTATCCTATCTTCACGTTTCTTCTTTTGTTTTAAAATTTACTCTCAATAAGTGGAAGAAGTGAATAAGTTTTTGCACACATTTTTGCTGTATTTTCTTTTCTTTTTGTATTATTAAACCCTAAACAAAGTAGTTATGTATGATTGTTTCTTACTCTTGCTAACATTTCAAAAAGAGTTAATGGTTTTACTTTGTTTTAAATATTTTTGAACGTGAGTAAGATCACTTTTACAGAACACTGGTTTAATGCCATGCAATTTCTGTACCAAGTGTGTGCTAAACTCTGTTAATCCTGCTTGAATCCACCTCTCAAGGTGAGATAATGATAATCCCGTTATTTGGGAAACCATCCACGATTTCTGCTAGAAGATTTGAAAAACCCAAATGTAGCATTTAATCTGGACTAAAGGTTAGAATGGAATGCAAAATCCAGATCCAAATATTCAGGATAAAAAAAACTTGTAATCTGTTTTTCTACTTTAATCCAACTAATAAAAAATAGCCTAATGAACAATAGCCTATAGGTAAGTTGCCAACGAGATATTTAACTTTTCTTTTTTCGTTTCTATTTTTTTTTTTTTTTTTTAAATAATAGATGTTATTTGGTGACAAACACAACACTAATGTCCTGACCCTTACACATCCTAAAAACTAATTAAAAAAAAAAAAAAACACCGGCTCATGACTGTAGCATTAAACCAATGGTACGGAGGTAGGATGGTTGCTGCTTGCATTAAACCTGCGACGGCGTCTGCGTGATGACGTTGAGCCACGTAGGCAATCGATCCCGCCTCTTTTGACGTCACTCCGCAGTTGTCCTGTCAGCGGAACTGTTTTTCTGTTTTAGACAAAAATTCACTTGAAGTGGAGTGAAAGGAACATTAAGAAAATGGCTGCTCGGGTGAGTTTGTTTGCTTGAGAATATTGAAAACGTTAATGTGAATACACTGCAAAGCTTTCATGAAAGATGTTTGTGGTGGACCACAGGCTTTTTTTTTTCACTCTTAAAGCGAGTCAGTAACGTGTGTGGCAGGATCAGTTGTCATTCAAAGAAACAGCCCGGAAGACCATGGAGATCTCATGACCACTTTCACTAACAACACTGCTGCGTTTGGAAATATCCTCAGTAATGTTTAGGTTTAGGTTCAGCTGCTAACCTATGCTGCTAACATTGTTATTAATCTCGATATTAAAGAGCTGTCAAGGACTGTTAACGCAGTTGCAATTATTAAAGACGAAACAACACTAAACTAGAATGGAGGAAGTGTCCGAATTAAAGGGACAAAAATGAATAAAGAAAATAAAAAAACATGAACATGTACTGAAAAAAGCATCAGTGTAAACAAACAAACAAACAAACTGTTTCTGTGTGAGTCACACAAATCTAAAAGTAAAAATAATTAGTCAGCAATTGTTAATGCTCCAGCTGCTTCTCTGCTTCTTCGTCTTTTTTTTTTTTTTTTTGGCATTTGACAAACTTTTATGCTGTGATTTAATACTATCATGTAGAGTAGCTTGTGATAATAAAGGCTATGACGATGGCAATGTGCTGCAGTTTTATGGATGGTAAGGATTTTTAGTAGGATCTGTGTGTTTGAGAAATTTCGTAGATGTTTCTTCTCTCCTGCAGTCAGACTGAACAGCTGGGCTGGTTATTCACCTCATCAAGTGTTATACTCATTGTTTATTCTTCTTTATATATCCTGTACTGTGAGTGCATTCTATTTTGCTCTGTTGCAACAATGCAAATTTCCTCACAAACAGCATCCAGAAAACTGGCTCTCAGAAGCGTGGAAGGAATGCCATTGTAATTGGTATCACTGCAAACAGTTAAAGTTATACAGTGAACTTTGGCCTGCAGTGAAAGCTCTCAGCTTTTATTTTAATGTATTTGCATCTATATTTGGGCCATTACTTCTGCTAACTTCAGCTGTTGATGACTTGAGGATCCTTAATTTGGGAATCAACAAGTGAAATGTATCTGCAGTTGAAATAATAGAAATCTCAGCCATTACAGACCCCCCCCCCCCATTTTTTTTTTCTTTTCCTTAAAACACTTCCTTAAATTTGGTTGCTTTGAGTAGTTTTGGCTTCTGTTTTGTATCCTCACCTGTCTACCATTTTTTACATTTTTTAGTCTTGTAGTTGAACACTATCTGTTGTGATGTCTCCTCATGATTTGGCCACTCCTAACATTCCTGCCAAATCTCTGATATGTTTAGTTTTTTCATCGTCAGGACGGTCTTGTTCACTTCCAGTCAGAGCTGCTTTGATCGCTGTTTATGGGATCTCAGCAGCAGCTTCCCAATGCGACTCTTGAAATCAAGCCCAGACCTTTTACCTCCTTATTTCATGAAGAAATAATAAAGTCAGAGATCACACTTTGACTGTTGGAATATTCTGCTTTAGCTTTGGTGAACACAAAGAAATAGAAGTTATTTGTCAACAGTCACACCTAACAGATATCTGTGGCTGTGCAGAGGAGGTTATGTTGTAAATGTTAGTGATTTCCTGACCACATGATCCTCTTAATATTGTATGATGAATATAGCTCACATGAGCCAATGACCTTCTTATAGTTTAAGCTGTATAGGAAAGATTTCCAAGAGTTATATTGTCTTGACTTGCATATGAATTTAAGTAACATCCCATTCTTAATCCATAGGGTTCAATATGACGTTGGTCCACCCTTTGCAGCTATAACAGCTTCAACTCTTCAGGAGAGGCTGTCCACAAGGTTTAGTAGTGTGTTTATGGGAATTTATGACCATTCTTCCAGAAGCGCATTTGTGAGGTCACATTCTGATGTCGGACCAGAAGATCTGGCTCTCAGTCTTCGCTCTAATTCATCTCAAAAGTGTTCTGTTGAGTTGAGGTCAAGACTCTGTGCAGGCCAGTCAAGTTCATCCCACCGAGCTCTTGTCCATGTCTTTATGGACCTTGCTTTGTGCGCTGGTAAACAGTCATGTTGGAAGTGGAAGGGGTCATCCCCAAACCGTCCCCACAAAGTTTAGAGCATGGAATTGTCCAAAATCTCTTGGTATGCTGAAGCAATCAGAATTTCTTTCACTGGAACTAAGGGGCAAAGCCCAGCTCCTGAAAAACAACCCCATTCCATAATCCCCCCTCCACCAAACTTTATACTTGACACTAGACAGTCAGACAAGAACCGTTCTCCTGGCAACTGCCAAATCCAGACTCATCCATCAGATTGCCAGATGGAGAAGCGCAATTCATCACTCCAGAGAATGTGTCTCCACTGCTCTAGAGTCCAGTGGCGACGTGCTTTACACCACTGCATCCAACGCTTTGTATTGCACTTGGTGATGTAAGGTTTGGATGCAGCTGCTCAGCCATGGAAACCCACTTCATGAAGCTCTCTACACACTGTTCTTGAGCTAATCTGAAGGCCACATAAAGTTTGGGTGTAGCGATAGACTGCAGAAAGTTGCCGACCTCTGTGCACTATGCGCGTCAGCGTCCACTGACCCTGCTCCATCAGTTTACATGGCCTATCACTTGGTGGCTGAGTTGCTGTCATTCCCACTTGCTTTCACTTTCTTACTGACACTTCCATTGACAGTTGTCTGTGGAATATTTAGGAGTGAGGAAATTTCACGACTGGGCTTGTTGCACAGGTGGCATCTTATCACAGTATCACGCTGGAATTCACTGAACTTCTGAGAGCGACCCATTTTTTCACAAATGTTTGTAGAAAACATCTGTATGCCTAGGTGCTTTATTTTATACACCAGTGGCCGTGGGATCGGTGAACAAATAGGTATGGCAATATAGTGTATATGACCTATTTTCCTCAGGTGCAATTAAGCACAGAAGTTTTAAGTTTTTGTCTTTATACGCTGTCCCAGTGCATTTGAATTAAAACCATCAATACATAATCAAAGTATAAACTCTGAGCTTTAATTTAAAAGGTTTCATAAAATCATGCCATTTAAAATTAAAAAATAATATATATGTAATTTCACGAGAAACTGTCATAAAGCTGAAATATTAGGGCAGCTGGAAAAGAAAGAAATGGTTTGAAACTCCAGAGTTGCATATGTTGCTTCTCTCACATTCTCAAAGAAGAACAACTCAACAGTCTAGTTTGATACTACCAATACTCTTGTTTTTCGTGGTTGCCTTCAGATTTCCTTGTTCTCGGAAGTTCACTGTGACAGTTTTTAAGTAAAAATGGAGATATTAGAGCAAAATTTAACCTCTAAATTGGTTAATGTATCTTGCCCGCCACACACCTGCTTCTCCTTTTCACAGATTTCTGTGCAAGACATTTATCTTTTTAAAAAATGACGAGGCCATCATCAAACTCTCTCAACAAACTCCGAACTCCTGAAAAATCTTTGATTCTCTTGTTTTACGGGGTGCTCAAACAAACACAGCAGAGACTCTTTGGTCTCTAAACTCCCCAGGCGACAGTCTGATGGGACCTGATGGCATCCATGAGAAGCAATCCCCTTCCACAGAGACCCCACCCCTCGATTCGATTCCATTCAATGAGTTCAGTTCGATTCAATTCAAAAATACTTTAATTCCTTCACCAGGAATTTTGCA
This sequence comes from Arrhamphus sclerolepis, assembly GCA_037176975.1. Taxonomy (NCBI): domain Eukaryota; kingdom Metazoa; phylum Chordata; class Actinopteri; order Beloniformes; family Hemiramphidae; genus Arrhamphus; species Arrhamphus sclerolepis. The sequence goes on along the minus strand of JBAMYA010000011.1, from coordinate 10,426,418 downwards.
ACAATGTCCCAACACAGACTCTTGATTGGACATTCATATATTTAATATATAACATGCTGGGATCTCCCACACATTTCCGACTTAGCTGTGGTTAACATGTTGCTAACATGGTGTAATTTAAAGTGCTGTTAATTTTAACTGTGGTTAACGTGTTATGGAATCTTCCACCTTAATCACAAATCACAAGTCCGACATCTGCACTAACCCAGTACATATGAAAAAAATGGTGTGAGTGAGAGAGGACAGCAGCGTAGCTGCCACACGGCAGGCTCAGGTGATTTAACTAAACCGAGTGAGTCACAGACTCAACCGGAAAACCCGTGGAGTCAAGTCCGAGAAGGACTTGGTTCAGCAGACTTTCTGGTTGAGTCTGTAACTGAGCCAGAGATGGACTTGGTTCAGCTGACGTTCCGGTTGCTGAACCAAGTGAGTTAAGGACTCGCGCCCTGGCAGCACCGCCGTGGTCTGAGAAGCTGGGGAGAACCCTGCACATGGCATGGCCTTCAACCTGTGAGAGAGACATCTTGTCTCCCCTGTACTACCAAGAAACTGACAAGTTAGAAAACATCTCTGACCCACATGAACTCCTATTTAATGTCCTCGGTGAATGCCCTTCACCAGACAAACATGTCCAAATTGTAGGTTCTGAGTTGGAAAGGGACTCTGAATTGATGGAGGCCAGTGGAGCCAACTTGTCTTCGAACCAGGAGAAGACTGTGAACTTCTGGAGGCCAGCAAAAGAGTGATAACTTCATTAACAACAACAATGAGCCACACCGAAACATCTTAAGAAAAATGTTCGTGGAGCGACATCATGGGTGAATGTGATCACTTGGAAAAAGAGCATTATGGTATACAAACCTACCTTTGTTGTAGCAGCAGCGATGACAGGGCAGACGAGTCCTCCATCAGCCTTGAAGTTTCAACTTCCTGCCACAAAACTGACAAGTTGGAAAACGTTGCTGAGCCAAGTGAACTACTATTGAATAACCTTCACCAGACAAACATGTCTGAAGCACATTTGGTTCAGGCTCAAAAATTGTTTTTGCTTCTGAACCAGAAGAGGCCTCTGATGTGGTGGAGCCCAATGAAACTTTAATGGTCTCCGACATGTTTGGTTTGATACCATCCACAAAAGCACCCCTCTTGAACTGTTCTCTTTAGTATTATCTAGTATCTTGTTATTACTGTTTTGAACACCAAGGAAAAAAGTTCTGCAAATTGGGATCAATATGTATGGACAAAAACTACTAGTATGCATTATTATAAAAAAACCATCAACCAATGTGAAGCTGGGGGAAATTAAAGATGGGAAAGTTGGATAGTTATTTTAATGAGCAGTTCACTGATCCATGTTTAGAAGTAGGCAGTCTCAAATAAAGTGACGATGTAGTGTTAGAATGAAGCGTAAGTTTTTTCAGACTTTCAATTATACAGTGATAAGAACATTTTTATTTTACAGACACGGTATGCAATTCAGCAGTTGCTTGGTAAACAACAAACTCAACATATGTGAGTGTCTTTTAACAGTCAAAGGTTGCTCTAAAACAGACCTCTAAACTCATTTCATAAACTGTCATTGATCAAAAAGAAAAACACCCTTTCAATGAATTCATTCATCTCTGGGTTTAGTTACTTTTGACACTCTGTCTCTAGAACTGTGAATTTTTAATGCTGTTTTCAATAAAGACAAAAGAAATTATGTATTTATG
>JBAMYA010000011.1:10396103-10411569 GCA_037176975.1 Arrhamphus sclerolepis | reverse complement strand
GTCTGCTGGAGCCTATCCCAGCTCACTTAGGGCAAAAGGCAGGGGTACACCCTGGACAGGTCGCCAGTCCATCGCAGATCAGGGAAACAGTGAAGTCTAAATACTGGCTGGCTCATGAGCAGTGAAGAACTGCAGCTTGGTCTAAACAGGTGTGGGATATTGGAACTGATGAGGAGGTGTGGCAGGGAGTTGAGTGTGCTTACCCACCACAGCATGAGACAACAGGCAGAGTGTGACAACATGTAAAGCAAAGAAGTTACACGTCTGGATGTTTCATGGATTCATGGATGATGTAACATGGGTAAAGTGGCTGAAAGATCTCTGTGCAGAGAAGATGGAAAGTAGTGATTCTGCAATGAGAGGAAGGACAACATGGGGATCAGTGTTTGATGTGTTGAACCTCACAAACTATAGGTTCTGTCCATTTTAACAAGGAAAAGATCAGCACTGATGGCAATGCGAATGGTGATCCTGTCTATGTTGTCTGGAATAACTGGAGAAAGCCACTAACCACTAACTATGCCTGTAAAGCCCTGGATAAGCTTGAGTGGAGCCCCCATATGAAATGAAAAATGAAATGAAATGAAAAATACTCATGCTCTGCAGGACTCAACTACTCAGTTTGTTTTTGTGCTCTGAACCCATCATCTCTGTTCCTCTGGTGATGATTATTTAAAGTCCTATTTGAGCAACCAGATTGTGGAACTGCATCCACAGCCCACCTCTGTTCTTCTAAATATGATCTGGATATGCTAAAATTTAGGATGGAAGTTTGAACATAGCTGAAGAAATTTCCCTGAAGGGTGCTTCTCTGTACTTATGAGATTAAACCTTTCCCATACTGGATAAAAGTTGGAAAAAGTGACTGGCTTTCACATCAAGGGCTGTCGAAATCTGTTTGGTACGATCATTATTTCTTTTTATCTTTGACCATATTTTATCATTGACAGTGAATTGGGGTAGGATTTGTATTGGCACCAGTCAGGTCATTTGTAATACAGGAGGGGAAAAACACACATTTAGACAAAGTATCAGACAAGTAAATGGAGTTTATGGGCCTCTAATGCCTAACTTGTTTGCATAGACTATATTAGAGATGGACACAGCCAGTGCTATCTCCCACTGGTTTGTAAACTACCTTTTTGAAGTTCCCATTTTGACTTTTTGGTTTAAACGCTTCGTCTTTTTGGATACACAGGAAACCATATTTGAACCAGTTGATACTTAACACCTGATGGAACACAAATCTGGATCTTTAAGGTCTGATATCTGTTTAACTGTGGAATTAATTTGACACTGATCATCAGTGATTGACACTGAGTAAATCTCAGTAATGACATCATCATGACTTGTTGGAAAGATTTATTAGTATTTCATGAGAAAAACTGACACTTTTGGAACAGGACCACAGTTGATCCAGGTCCTTGTGGTCATTAAAAGAATTTCCAGACAGTTCCTCATAGTTTTGACATTTGACCCCAGACAACTTTATCCATCTTTTTTTTATACAGTCTACCTCTGTTTGGACCTTTTTACTTTTTAGATTGATCTAACCTAAAGGGATGGAACCTCTCCACACCGCAGTTCATTCTAACCACTCAAGCTTGATCATATTAAAGGAGGTTTTCTTGATACCACTGAAACTGTCAAAACTGTGAACTGTGGTTCAGTTCTAGTATGAAAACATTCATTGCATGGCTCAGAGCAGTTACACGAAGTTACAGCAGGCTGTCATCAGAAGAAAAGAAAATAAGAGCATCACTAAATTTGGATTTAAATGTGCTCTTTTATTGTGATAAAATACACCTTGTAGGTCATTTTATTTAGAGGTACGCTTTCTGGTACTGCTGGCAGTAATTCCTTATCTATAATACTGTTCTTTTTGTTTATTTTTTACATACCAATCAAGTATTGGAAGAAACAGCTTGAGTTTTCTTTGGTGCACTTGTGGCATTCCTCTGTGAAACCAGAAGTAAACAAATCAAATGTATGAAATGTAAGAACATCACGAAGCTTGCTTTTGACTTTAGTATTGGCCCTTCTATGAGGCCAGCAGCTGCAGTAGGATAACTCCCTGGCCACAAACATGCAAACATGGTCACATTTCCTTGAATTGAAGATTCCTTTCCTCTCTCTTTTACAAGGATTACCGGATGAAAAGGGTCGCATTCAGATTCTGCACATTCACACAGCCAAGATGCGTCAATACAACATCCTGGCTAGCGACGTGGATGTCAAAGAGCTGGCTGTAGAGACTAAAAACTACAGCGGCGCTGAGTTGGAGGGTCTGGTCAGGGCCGCACAGTCCACCGCAATGAACAGACACATCAAGGTCAGTGTTCTCAGCGGACATTTCCATCTTTAAACTTCTGGAAAGCAGTCAAAAATATGACCATAACCTTCCTTTTTTTTCTGTCTAACCAAAAGTGCAGAGTTTATTAAGTCAAACACCTGTTGGGCATTGCACTGCTATAGTGCCAGTTTAATCAGCCACCCAGGTGAGGAGGGTATTATATCTGTGTGTGCCTCCCACTGAAGTGTTTTATTGTCAGGTGCACTGGCTCAAATCTACACAACTCAGGAGGAAACACAGATAAGGTGAGCTTTCTCATCTGTTAAGTTGCTGAAGGAGAGCTGAAGATATTGGTGGGTGATGAAAAATGACAAAGGACCATACGCATTGCTAATGGTTGTAAGACTTTTTTTCCACTCTTAGCATTGATCCCCTCCCTTCTCTTTGTCTTACCTTTCTGATCTCAGGTAGAACATTGTTATTTTTGTTTTGTTTTGAAACGTGGGTGATTGATTATCTGCTGTTGCTGAGCATATGTCTTTTTTTTTTTGTGCTGTTGTAGGCCAGCAACACGGTGGAGGTAGACATCCAGACAGCAGAGAAGCTGCACGTCTGCAGACTTGATTTCATGGCCTCGCTGAATAATGACATCAAACCGGTACGTTGTTGTGCAGCTTTCTTACCCTCTGTGATGTTCACGTCAAAAACACTGCAAGAGGAAAAAATAGACCTACATTAAATTGAAGCTACAATTACATGTAGTTTTATCTGAACTAACCTGAAGTTCAGATGAGCTTTGTGTTACTAACTTAATAGGTGTTGCAACATCATCATGGTGTGAAATTGGCTGGAAATAAAGATGGAGAAGATGGATATCAAAAACAAAGTAGCAGGGTTTTGTTATGTCAATGTTTTTGAATCTGTAACTGGTGACTTCATCACCCAAACAATAAGTCCTCAGAGTAACAAAAACTGTCTTGTACAATTTTAGTCAATAACAGATGAAGATAACCGTCAATTTGATGTGTGTGTGTGTGTATGTATGTATGTATGTATGTATGTATGCATATATATGTGTGTGTGTGTGTGTGTGTGTGTGTGTGTGTGTGTGTACACACGTATGTATGTATGTATGTATGCATATATATGTGTGTGTGTGTGTGTGTGTGTGTGTACACACACACGTATGCATATATATATATGTGTGTGTGTGTGTGTGTGTGTGTGTACACACGTATGCATATATATATATGTGTGTGTCTGTATTTTGTGAGCAAGATACTTTTTAAAATTCTACCAACAAAAATGTTTGTTTTTTATACATTTATTTATAATGACTCTGAATATGTTTCCCTCCCTGTGAGGGAAACGTATTTAATGACTGTTCAGTATGATAACTGATCATTTTTGAGAATATTATGCACTGGAGACTATATTCATTTATGTTGGAAATTTCCCCTTGTCAAAATTGAATTGAATGAATTGTAGGTGACTTTGGTAGACACTCATTTTTCTTCCTTTGACCTCACACACTCAAAGAAAACCTTGTTTCCCTCTTCTCCTCCAGGCGTTTGGAACCAACCAGGAGGACTACGCCAGTTATATCATGAATGGTATAATACGATGGGGCGACCCGGTTTCAGCAGTCCTGGGGGATGGAGAGCTGTTAGTACAGCAGACAAAGAACAGTGACCGAACACCGCTGGTCTCTGTGCTTCTGGAAGGTAGGACTCAGCAGACACAACAGGATGTAAACCAGGCTTTTTCAGTCCAAACAACTGATTAATGCCTTCAGTCACTGAACAGTACAGCAATGAATTTATTATTATTTTTCACCCTCAGGCCCACCAAACAGTGGGAAAACAGCGCTGGCAGCAAAGATTGCTGAAGATTCCCAGTTCCCCTTTATCAAGATCTGCTCACCAGACAAGATGATTGGACACTCTGAGATTGCCAAGTGCCAAGCCATCAAAAAAGTAACACTCATAGTTTGATAGGTTTTGTTCTCAAATGCAGAACAGTTAGTTTTCAAGTTTACCAGGTGAAGAAAGTGAAGTGAAGTTGAGCAGTTGTGTCCAAAATAATATCCGTGTGCTTAAAAGAAAGTGAGTAAAACTCAACATTCATATTATAGCTTTAATTTTCATCCATGCAAAAGCATTGAAAACACTAAAATTATTCCAAATCGAAACCTAAAAAATGTATTTTTACCATTTTTAGATTTTATAGAAAGTGAATATTAGCAGTGCAGTTTAGTCGAGGTCATTAATTCTGTAAAAACAAAAGAACAAAAAACAAACCAGGCTGGTTACAGTGAATTTCTCTCTCAAAGTGTGAGTGTCATGATGTGGTGTAGGGCTGGGCGATATGATCTCAAATCAGTAGCACAACTAATTGAACAAGTGGTTGTTTTAACAAGACAACGACCCCAAACACACCAGTAAGCAGCAGCATCGTGGTTCCAGAGCAATCAGATTAATGTTATGGAGTTTAAAACCCAATCCTGGACCTTGATCCAGTAGAAAACCTGGAAGTATGACATCAAAATGTTGTTTCAAGAAATGGAGAGGAACTCTAGAATGTAGTTCAGTCATCCTGGGCTGGAATACCTGTCCCCAGGTACCAGGACTTGATGGACTCCATGAATACAGATGTGAAGCAGTTCTCAGAAACGATAGTTTTAAAACTAAATATTAGTTCAGTGATTCACAGCAAAGATAAATCTTCCAGCATTTCTTAATTTATGCTGTAAATATTTGAGGTTTGAAAGAATGCTGACATTGCTATTTTTGTGAAGAGCCTAATATTCCTTTAATCGTCACTTTCTGTTAATGGATGGATGCATCATTATTATGTATCTATATCTGCTTATATCTGTGAAGGATAAATATTTCATCATGTTTTGATTTGGAATAGAATGGGCAATGTTCTCAGAAGCATTTGCAAGTTAAAGCTATTAGAAGGATTTTGAGCTTTACTCTTTTTTTCTAAAACACTACTATTATTTTGAACACAACTTACATATCCAGTACCATTAATACTAAATGTTTTATTCAGTTGTGGACCAAGAGCTGTATCCGATACAGTAGTTAAAGTTGATCTCAGTTGCAAAACTAAAGTTTTATGTGGACATACTGAAATTATTCATTTAAATTCAAATATATAGGGAAATATTAGCTTAACAATCTGCATATTTAAATCTAAACATTATTAAAATTAGAAGTACTTGGGCTAAATTTTACTCTGATCCTTGACTGGTTGTGTGTTTGTTTCCTTCTGATAGATATTTGAAGATGCCTACAAATCCCAGCTGAGCTGTGTGGTTGTTGACGACATTGAAAGGCTGTTGGGTGAGACCCTCGTCTTGCCTCAGAGGTCCACCACGCAACTAAGCTGCTAAAAGTGGAATCTGCTGAGATATGAATGATATACTTCAGAACACATTTTTGCGAAGATGTGCATGAATTTGTGAGTCAAACGTCTGTAAAGAAAATGCTCTGTATCATCAGATTATGTTCCGATTGGTCCTCGCTTCTCCAACCTGGTGCTGCAAGCTTTGTTGGTGCTTCTGAAGAAACCACCTCCAAAGGTAACAAATGTTTTACTGGATATTAATTTTTAGCTCGTTGTGGCGTTGTTACTCTTTAGGTGTGCAGCAGATCTTACTGATGCCAGCGCAAACTATTGCGAAGAACTGTTAGAGGTCTTTGGCTGCAACTGGCATGTGTGGATGACTGTGTGAGTGTATGGTTATTAGTGAGCGCTTTGGTCCAGGCCTGTTGTACTCAGAGTGAATGGTGGCGGTAGAGACCCATTTCTCATAGTTTCTTTGGTTGTAGTGTGTGTGTGTCTGTTGTTGGTGGGTTTGTGAATACGGCTATAGCACTATATGGCTGCATGTGCATGAGAAGTGGCGCAGGGCCTGGTGTTGAATGCCTGGCTGCAGTGCTCCTCTGGGGTTGTAAAGCGCTGGGCCCAGCAGGGTGCCTGGGGCCAGGGGAGGCCAGGGGGACACAGAGGAGAATGGGCTCTGTGAGAGAGCCAGGACCTGGCAGCACTGCCGCCTGCGTGGCACCTCATCTGCATGCAGCATCACAACCCCCCACGCCATGGGGGTTCAGCCAGCAGCCATAATCCCCCTGTCTACTCACAACTCCTCTGCCTCTCGGCCTTCGTCGTCTTCCCCTGGTTGTCCTCCAACTCACCGGCTTAGTGGAGCTGTAATTCTTCTACTTCTCTTCTTTCTTCTCTGCTCATGTTTGTCCTCTCCTGCTGTTGTTTTCTGTTGTTTTCTGTTCTATTATGCCCTTAATTTTTTTGTCCCTGATCCTTTCTGTCATTATTTCTCTTTTCTTGCAGCTTAAACCCTGTATACAATGTCAGTCTTCATCAGAGTCAGTCCAGACATCCAACAGTTATGATCAATATTTTTGAAATTCTCACAATCTACAAACCAACCAAATGGAGCATGACATGAAATGAGGCAGAAAGCAAAGATAATGCTAAACAGGAAGTCATTGCAAGGAGCTTTCATGTCTTTATAGCAGATGGCTGGGATCAAAAATATACAGATGTGAATATTACATCTCTGCTGACATCTTCACCATTGTAGTGCTGTTATGTATTCATCCCCTTTTTAATGACACTAGCAGGTGTCCTCTGACACACACCAGTTCCCAGTGGTCTTTGAACAACTTGTTAGTAACTTTACTATAATCATCCTCTGACTAATGTAATTCTTTGAATGCTTCATTGAAGAAAATTACACACCTGTCTGTATGAGCTATCGCAGATGATGTCAGGGTGAAAACACATGTATGGGGGTGAGACGATCACCTGAAACAGGAATGTGTGAAGACAAAGATGTGAAGGAAAGCACAAGAACATTTCTGTAGTGATGGAAGTGCCCAGAAGCACAGCAGCTTTTATTTTGAACCACTTGTGGCCAATTTGAGCAGTCAGAGCTGAGGGACTCTATTCATACAGGAAACCAACATGCAGAGTTACTTTGTAGCGATGGGAGAACCTCCATAGAAAAACATCTGTCGATGGTGAACTAATCAGCCGGCCTTCCAACCACCACATGTGTATATACAGTGGGGCAAAAAAGTATTTATTCAGCCACCAATTGTGCCAGTTCTCCCACTTAAAAAGATGAGAGAGGCCTGTAATTTTCGTCATTGGTATACTTCAACTAAGATAGAGTAAAAAAAATCCAGAAAAATCACAGTCTGATTTAAAAAAAAAAAAAAAAAAAAGAACATAAGGCACATAGCAGCTTGGGATACAAATACCATGCAGTATATAATAAAATGTACATGTGAGTCATGTTTTTGATATCGTCAAACAGCTAATATCTGGAAAACACATTTAAGCTACTCTTAATCAGTGACTAATGTCTGTCTATATAACTTGTGATTGCTAAAACCTTTATTGTCTTACACATTTCCATCCAGGCCACCACTGTTTCCTCAAAGCTGCTTCAAACTGCGACAGAGATCATTCTATGTGAAGTTAGCATGTCCAGCCTCTGTCCTTTGGTTTTATACATGTTCCTGGGTACTATACATGTTATGTTAATTGGTGATTTTGGAATTGACTGTAGCAAGTGAGAGCATCCATGGCTGTTGGTCTCAGAGTCTGTCTGGTCATGTGATCATTTTTGATGAAAGTATTAAAACATTTATTGTGCATGTTGATTTTTTTTTTTTTTTTTGCTAAAAAAAGTATTACTTCCTTTACCTTGTTACTATTCACCGTGTTTAAAGTCTATATCATCATAGAAACAAGTAAAATACTCACTAAGGCAGAGGGTAATTTGTTTGTCTCAAAGGCAGACAAAGGGGTTGGCTCAGCTAAATATGTTGCAAAAGGCCCTTTATAGTGATCATGTAGATACGGAAGGCCTTTAAGAGGTGGGTGAAGTACCTGAAAGCCATAAGAGGAGTGCATTAATGGGTCTAGTGTTGGAGGATGCCTATTGAGACGATGATATCAGTGCTGCAGGGCAGGGAAAGTGAACAGAGTTAATGCTATCAGGCAGCGTGGGCTGAAAAACAGGATCGCTATCTCCGACAAAGTGGCCCAAAGCACGTACACACAAACAAAATAGTGCATATACACCTACACATACAGGTATATAAGTAAACTCAGTGAGTAGCAGTGTACCTGAGGACTGACCACCTAACACAAAGGTTGACGTACAAAGGAAAAAGAGGGATGATGGAAGAAAAAGGGAAAGAGACTGGCGTGGCAGCTATGGCAGCTTGCTATGAGAAATTTGACCCAGCAGCATATCTACAGTACAACTACACTCCACCACGGGCTGATTTTAGTAGAAAAGACAGCATCGTGCCTTGGAAATTGGCATGTCTGCATAGAGCTTTAACTGAAGGTAAGGAGATGGGAATAGTAAATTGCATATTTGATGTTGTTGTTGTTTACAAGCAGATAATGCAGTGATAAAATAGCTTTCCCTGACAAATTCCACAAAATGTCTTTTTTCCATATTTCTTAAACTCCCTGCTTCTCTTTGCCAAAAAATTATTAGGAAAAAGATTCACTCCTTAATTTCTTTCAGATGTCTGATTCAGAGCATCAGCAGATAAGGCTTTGTAACCCGCAGCTCAATGATCTTTTTCAGTTTGCATCTCAAGATTCCTAAAACTATTAAACTTTCAATAAATTACAATAAAAACTCCAGAGAGAGAGCAGAAAACAGCAACAATGATTTAGCATGTAATGTGATGTGAAACTCTTTGAGCTCATTTTATTCTTTTCCAGCTCTGTTATCAGTATTTTTACAGTCAGCTTTGATGCATTAACTTCAGATCATTTTCTTGAAGGATTTGTCATATCTTCGTGGTTAAAATCACAATTTTTGGGTTAAACAGGAAATCACTGTTTGATTGTTTTTTGCTCTGTTTTTTTTTTTCTATGCAAACCTCTTCTCTGCTTTGTGTTTTTCTCTTCATCTCTCCTAGATGATGTGAGTGGCGAACTTCTGGTGGACGTTGGCTCGGGCCCCACTTTGTACCAGGTGTTGAGTGGCTGTGAGGTTTTCAAAAAAATTCTCCTCACAGATTACCTGGAGGTCAACCGACAGGAGCTGAGGCACTGGCTCCAGGACGATGGAAAATGTAGTCTGGACTGGACACCATACCTGCAGCACGTGTGCAAACTAGAGGGACGAAGGTATGGAAAGCAAACAAACAAACAAAACTCTGCAGGCCAACTACATGCACTAGAAGGCAGTGAAATTGGAATAGCTGCTTTAATGCTGATGAAACATTAATGCTGTTTCCACCAGACCTTCAGCATGGACAGACAAAGCAGCCAAACTGCGGCAGGTCATCGCAGACATCCTCCCCATTGATGTACACAAGTCTCAGCCAATGGCCCCTGGCAGTCTTCCTTCATCAGGGGCCGACTGTCTGGTCTCCTGCTTCTGCCTGGAGAGCGTCAGTCCTGACCTGCCTGCCTTCACCAGGGCCCTGGGACACATTGGGAAGCTCCTACGGCCTGGTGGTCACCTCCTGCTCATCGGAGCCCTGGGAGAGAGTTATTATTTTGGGGGACCTGGGGTCAGGATCCCCGTGGTCCCGCTGAATGAGGTTCAGGTTTGTGCTAGCTTGAAGGAGAGTGGGTACACCCTGATCAGGCTGGAAGTGTACGCACTGTCTCAGGAAATGAATGTGGGGGTCGATGACGTGACCGGAGTGTTTTTTGTAAAAGCTAGGAAGGATTAATGAGTTATGTGGCAGACATTACACAATCTGTGGCCAGACAGATTACAGATTGAGAGGGTGTGAAGCCATTATTCAACTTATGTTAACGCTCATGCAAATTCATGGTTTGGAAGAGGGAAGAAAATCACACAGGCATGACAGTCAAACATTTCTTCTTTTCCTCTTCTTTTCTGTTGTACACAAGTGCATTTACAGTAACCATACCTATGCAAACTGACATATGTAAGCTTTGCAAAATTAATGTATTCTGATAAAGGTACATATTACTGTTAGATGAGTTGTAAATCACGTATTAGAGTTGAGTTATCTCATCTGTAATTTGTGCTGCTATAACTAAAAGTGTGTCAAACTCAATTTGTCTTTACTACATCTTGGTTATATATTATATGTGATAAATCATCTGTGTGCTCCATTTGAAGACATAAAGTGAACATTGTGTAATTACACGCACAGAACACTGGGTGTCAGCGTCGCTCTTTATACAAAACTGTCTTTATCACTGCTGGCATTGAGTTTAAATATGTGATTGAACTTCTGCAGAAATATTACTTAAAAAAACTGATTTCTAAAAAACATACAATCAGCCAACAGCCAGTTCAGTTTGTTTTATTAAGAATGTATACATAATCTATGTGCAGGGTGGTGAATGCATTTTCACCCCCATCATATAGTTGATTTTATATATGTAAGGTATCTTTTGGTTCCACCAGTAATACAGTCCCAAACAGATATATATATTTTTTGATGTTACAAAAAACTGTTCAGAAAATCAGACCAGAAAAAAACAGGGCTTCACTATGAAGATTAGATGGATTTGCCAGTTAAAGTATAAGCTTGATCCGCTGTGGCAGTCACTGAACCCAAATCAAAGTGAAATTAATTCTTGTTTCATCAGCATTTTACAAAGCATCTGCAATTCCTGAAAGAAACTCACAACAAGATTTGATTGAATAGATAACAATGATGAAATAGAGATTAACATCTGACATCTGCTGAAATCAACTTTCATCATCTTCTTCACAATCTCTGGGCAAGAACTGAACGTAAAATGACCTTTATACACACACACATATACATATGTATATATGTATGTATATATATACATATATATATATATATACATACATATACATATATATCATGGTTGGTTGCAGTGAACAGCAGTGTCCCTGTGATACAACAGTTCAGATAAAATGCTACGGACAAAATACATGTTTTTACAATATGCACATTAAGAAATGCTTTCTTAATGTGTACTTTCTTAAAGTGACTTCCCCTTTACACAATGTGAGTCAAATCAATTGAAAATTAGATTCTTCAAAAAGAAATTGCTTTGGATAAGCACTAAATTCCCTTTGAACAGAAAGAAATTACCTGCTTTTAAAATTTCTCAGCGGTTCTTTATTTCTCGTGGGGCGGCATTGACTGATCTAGAATTTAGCTCTAGCATCCTCACTAACCTAGACATGAAGTATATTTCACGTGTCTGTGGTTAAACTTCACCCCACGTTTTCTACACTTTTTGTCGTTCTTTGATGAATGCCTCTTTTGCTCTCACTTTTTTCCACATTCAGCTTTTTCTTTTGTAGCCATACACACACTTACAGACCTAGAAAAAACATACACGCGTGCAAGTGCAAACACTATCCAAGTATGTGCCTTGCAGGTATATTCCTCACTAACTCTGTGTCTCCTTTAGAACCCTCTTCTTTTGTCATTCTCCCTTTCTTTTCTCATTTCCTGTGGTTTCATCCTTGTCATCTCGGTGATGACTGAGCTCACCCTTCACTCTTGAGCTGTCCAGATGATCACATGGATCTATGCGTGGTTTGCTTTCTTCTCTCGGCTCTGTCATGAAAAGAATTTTAAAAGTCAAAGAAATGCTTGTGTTTGGTGAAAGTGCCAGCATAAGAGGAAAGTTCCAAATAATGTCAAAGACGGTCCCACTGAATATCCTACGCACGTGCACCTGAAGCCTTCTGCTGCTTCTTCCCATCATGTTGCTCCTCCTCCTCCTCCCCAGATGAGGGCTCCTCTCTGTCTACAGACTTCATATCAAGGGAGGAAAAATGTGCCTGGGCCATCTTCTGGACAGCTGAAGATACAAATCAATACAGGTGAGTAAAGAAAACACTGAACCACAAGTAGACATTTACTCACACTGACTGTATGCCATGATTCTGGCCATATTTTCAAATCATGTCCAACGTTCATCAAACCATTAGCTATAGCCATTTCTTGCGATGCAGGGTCACAGGGGTCTGCAGGACCCTATCTTATCAACCAATACTCCCTCCTATGGTAAATTTAGAACATGCAAACTCCATTACGTCAAGCCAATGTGCTGCCAACTTAGCTTTTATGTGTGTTTCCACTGATATTGGGCAGATAGAATTAAAAAAAATAAAAAAAGGGGGGGGGGGTTGGTGGGTTGACAACATAAATGAATGGGCTGCCTTTCTCTTGATGTAATTTCTTTTCTCCATCCAATGGTACCTCTTCAAAATACATAGTTATGGTATGATGCAAGCTTGTGTTTGTGTGCGTGAGTGTGTGTGCATGTACGTGTGTGTGTGTGAGACTATGATGCAGCTGCACCCAATAATCCAGGATGATCCCGAACGGAATCACAGCTGTCTCCGCTCCTAATCTCACATAACACACACTCACACACAACATGGACACACACAAATTGCTTTTTGGGATTTTTCACAGACCGTACAGATATAAACCACATGGCAGCAGCCACAGCAGGAGCAGAGCACCCAATTATTTGGAGTTTTGAAGAAAAAAAAAACTCAAAAATATAATCTAAGAAGAATGCAGAGGTTACCTTTAAGTGATGGTGGCTGGTAAGTTGACATGTGAACCCGTTTGGCTTTCAAGGCTCCATTTTCCCCTAAAGCCCACTGCAGAAGAAAACCATGCAAGTTATTGTTGACATAATGTTTTCATATTAGCAGCGATAACTGGATAGCACAAATTACACTGATTGTAGTCACAAGAAAATCCAAAAACTCCCAAGAAAATAAGTCTGATAAAAGAGATGAGAAGAAAAACTAAATATCTTTTAACCGTCATCTGCATTGAAAGGAAAACTAAACAAAACAAACAAAAATAAATAAAAACAGAGCTTTTCCCTAAAAAGTCACCATAAACAGATCCAAAGGTATTAAAACTCTTCAGCCTGATTTGTATGTTTTGTAATTATTTACACAGACACATTCAAACCTATTTTCCCTATATCCTTGATTTAGATTTTCCCTTCTGACTAGTTCACAATAATTGCCAGATAAAATAATTTATGCTAATATCAATTATGACAATACTTCTGTTACTAAAGTTATTCCTTCATGTCCTTCATTTTTGCCGTTTTTTTGATACAACTCAATCTACTGCACTAATAAAAACTAAGAAACACCATTAAATAATAATATAAAATAATTTTGGTTTTCTTTTCAACTGCTGAACATCAGCTGACCCACCTGATGCTGACCATTATCTTCCTCTGGAGATGGCGGGTCTGTCAGTCTGAAAAGCGTTGCAGGTGTCGGCCTTCGACGTCGAATCTTAGTAAAAACAGAAAAACAAAACATTTGTTTCTGTGGTTGCATTTGACCAGGCATTTCTCACACTTAAAGGTGTGAAATATGCTGTCTACAGTTTTTAAATTATTATCAGTCTTTTATCATACAGTTTTCAAAAAAAAAAAAAAACTGCAGATGATTTGTTCTATTGACAGCATGTATATGTTTGTGTAACAGCAAGCAGATCACTACAGTCCTTTTGTTCCTCAATGCAGATTATTGCGTCATGCATGGTGGCTAGATTATTAGAGATTCAAGCAATGAAGCTGTTTGATTTTCATATTCTAGTAAATATTCTTGGTTTTTTTTCTTATTCGGTCTTCATTTTCTTATTTTCTTCTTATTTATTTGTCTGTTATGAAGATGTCTGTGCAGACCCAGAAACATGGAACCTCATAACATTTGATGCCAATATTTTGGAAACGGTTTTACATGGAGAAACAATTCTTTAGAAAATAATCATTTTTTAAAACATCTGCATCTTTGCTCTTTTGTCTTGCACCTTTTGCATCCTGTAAAGTGCAGAAATTTCTTGTACACTTCCTCTGTCTCCTGACAAAAGCCCTTACTATCATTGATGATCCAAATTAAAGTAGACTAACTACAACCCCAAATCCAAAGAAGTTGGGATGCTGTGAAAAATGTAAATAAAAACAGAATTCACTGATTTGCAGATGGAATTGTTAATTCATTTTGACTTTGATGGCAGCAACACATCTCAAAAAAGATGGAACAGTTGCATTAAAAGGCTGGAAAGGTAACAGGTGCAAATCAAAAACAAATGGAGGAGCATTTGACTGCTAATTAGGTGACTTGGCAACAGGTCAGTAACATGACTGGATAGAAAAGGAGCATTCCAGAGAGGCAGAGTCTCTCGGATGAAAAGATGGGCAGAGGTTCATCAGTTTTCAACAAACTGGATCTAAAAATGAAAACTATTTCAGAAAAATGTTCCTCACTTTAAAGTTATCAAGTCTTTGAAGATCCCACCATCAACAGTACATAATATCATGTCAAAGGTCAAAACTGGATGTGTGCAAATCTGTGGACCCTCAGGTGGTAGTGCATCAAAGCCAGACATGATTCTACTGGGCATCACTGCTTGGGCTCAGGAACTCTTCCAGAAATCACTGTCTGGGAACACAGTTCACTGTGCAATCCACAAATGCAAGTTAAAGTTGTCTCATGCAAAGAAGAAGTCATATGTGAACACGATGCACAGATACCACCCGCTTCTCTGGGATAAAGCTCATCTAAAATGGTCTAAGGCAAAGTGGAAAACTATTCTGGGGTCTGACGTATCAAAATTTGAAATTCTTTTTGGAAACCACAGACACTGCATCCTACAGACTAAACAGGAAAGAGACCATTTAGCTTGTTGTCAGCAGACAAAAACCTGCATCTCTGATGGTACGAGGTAGCATTAGTGCCTATGGCGTGGTCAGCTTACACATCTGAAAAGGCTCCATCAATGCTGAAGACTACATATAGGTTTTAGAACAATGCGTGCTCCCATCCAGACAACGTCTCCTTCAGGTAAGTCCTTGTGTATTTCAGTAAGACAGTGCTAAACCACATACTGTATCCATCACAACAGCATGGCTTTGCAGAAGAGTCCAGGTGCTGGTGCTGCCTTCCTGCAGTCCAGATCTTCCACCAATTATAAACATCTGAAGCATCATGAAACTAAAAATCCAGCAACGAGGGGACAGGACTGCTGAGCAGCTAGAATCCTGCATCAGACATAATTCCTAACATCTGCTCTCCTCACTTCCCAGACGTTTACAGAGTTGTTAAAAAAGAAGAGGATGCTACACAGAATGGTAAACATTACCAGC
>JBAMYA010000011.1:10369400-10395381 GCA_037176975.1 Arrhamphus sclerolepis | reverse complement strand
GTTTTAGAGTTCTTTCCAGCCATTTCATGCAGTCTAGTGTTCAGCTTCCAGATAAAAGGCAACGTGGAGTAAAACCATACTGAATTCATGACCAAAGTGCGCAGATGAATGACAATTTAACTGAAATCGTCAGGAACCAGCAAACCCACATCTTACTCCATTAACGCTCAGCCTTTTTTCTTTTCTTTTTTCTCCCCATTGGATAGTGTTATGTGTCTTTGCAGATAACTGAAACCTTTCATATTACTCCATTATTTAATCTTCTTTATCTTTATTTTCTCTTTGTTTCTTTCCTGAAAACGTCCCATTTTTGTCCCATATATTTGCTAGTTTTAGTTCATACTGCAGTTACAGTTACAGTTACTGCATAAATACACAAAAACACAAACCCTTTTCTCACTGTTTAAAATTAAATCAGAATTTCTTGTTTCCTGTTTTAGGCCCGTTAGGATCACAAAAAATATTTCTAATTACTATATTCTAGAATAATAAGAGATAATTTTTAATATCTTCTTCAAAGTCTGATGTTTACATATGAAGATTACGATCACTCTTGTTAGTATGGCACTTAGCAAATAGAAATAATTTAGGTAATCCTAACTGACCTAAAACAGCAAATGTTTAGTTTGATTTAATGTCAGACAGTGAGAAAAAAGGTGATGTGTCTTTTTATATGGTGAATGTAAACCTTTGGTTTCAGCTGTATGTTGAGTTAAAGGTTTAATGTTTAACTACTGCAACAAAACATTTTCAGGTTTTCTTTATATTTCTAAATTGATCATTTGATGTATGACTGTAAAAAAATCAACAGCTGTTAGGTTTGGTTAATGCATACGTTCAGCAAACGCCCCCCCACCCCACCCAAAACAAAAAAATAAAATAAAAAAAAATCAGAGATTGATGGAATCATGAAAATGCTGACATGTAGATCAGAAAGCTAAACTTTAAACTCCTAGAGTTTGTTGTTGAAAAATTCCTGGAAATTAGTAAGACCCTTTGTTTCTTGTCTTTTGGGTTTTTCCTTTTGTCCTGTATGTTGTGGACTCCCTCCTGCTTAGTACTCTTGTATAGCCTGAAACACTTCAGTCGTTGGCCACTCTCTTCTTTCTTCACTTTGAAAGAGGCAAATCATGATTAAAAAAAAAATAACAAAACAAACTTTTTTGTTTATAATTTATTTGGAGGCTTAAATTACTAACAAATTTCTTTCAATATTTCTTGTGCCAAATGTCCAGTACACACAGTACTGTCTTGCTGTAGTTGCTGCTATTGCTGTTACATTTGTCCTGTTATGTGTGAAAATATTTCAAAATTAGATGACTACACATGGAAAACAGCATTTGTTTTAGGTTGTCTGCATTTGAAAATGTCTAATTCACTGCTTCTCTCATAGGAAAGAAGCAGTGAATTAGACAGACTTGCAGAGCCAAATCAAAGTCATTCAGCTTCTTTAACTTCATTTCCAGTCTGCTTCATATCATGTTGCGTTTGCTGTCCTCTGAACTGGATGAATCAAGATTGAAAACCACGTGGAACTATGTTGCAAAAAGGCAAGAAAAAGCTGTGAAAGCATTGTTGCCAACTTCATGCTAAATCTGATGACTTTCCAACCCTTCTTGTTGACTTTTCTTTCTCAAAAGCAACTCGCAACAAATCTTGTGACTTTTTCTGGTGTTATTGGAGATTTTTCTGGTGTTTTGTTTGGATAAGGGAGGAGGGTTGGATATTGATCGAGCAAATCTACTTCCCATAACAGTCTTTTGATTAAATTTGATATTCTAACATTTATCAACACAGGACAAAATTAAATTAAAATGATGTCGGTCTAAATCAAGTATTTTAGTCAGTTATTTTGAGAAGTCATGGTCTATTTCAATGGCAAAAACAACAAGACGAACATCAACAGAAGAAAGTTGATTTATAGTTATAAACATATTCAGGGTGTTTTTTAAATCACTTGTTGTCTCTCCCACAACGTTATTCTTCTCTACAGTGTCCATTGCAATTATATGAAAATGGCCAACTATGCGAATTAGGCGATGATGTCATTTAGAGATTTCTTTCAAGTTCCGTTGTGTTGCTTTAAAGGTACATAACTTTTGTCCCACTGTTTCTGACAGAGGTTGATGCACACTATGAAAAATATCAAAGTGACAAAAGAACTTTGGTGATTTTGGCTTTGCTTGGCTTGAGATTTAGTGGAGATTTATTCTTGTTCGGTCTGTTGTCATTCACTCATGACTTTCTTGAGTCACTTTGCTGCTTAATATGTCAAATATATGAAGCTGTAGGTCAAGAGAACTCCATTTGAACTACAGCTGATGACATTGAGAAAAAGGGAAATAATGACATTTTTAACAAAACACAATGGACTTTAGCACAATTTGAGTAGGTAGCTACTTTTTCATTCCAACCAAAATTAAATCTAATGTGTTTGCCAAAAGACTGCATGGGAAACCTCAAGACCTGGATGATACTTCCTCAAAGCAATCAAATACTATTTCAAATGAAACTGATATTTTAAAGCTGTTTGATTAGAACCACAATTTTTTTTTTATTATGCTCTTGTGCTATGCAGAAGCATAAATTAATTTAAAATAAATACATTTTAATTACTACAATATGATATATTTAAAGGTAGGGTAAGCAATTCTATGTGATTTCTAACCCAGAAAATTTTTTGTGAGTATCTCATCACCATCAGCTAGCTGCCCACTTCATTAGCACTCAGTCTTCATATACCAGCCTGGTACCATGAACTGGAAACAAACAGAGTGGAGGTGTTTTGCCCCCCAGACCATAACAAGTATAGCTCCAGTCAATCACTAATAGGAGGAGTGGTTATGGTGGGTGTCCTAGAAGAGATCATGATGGGGTGTGTTTTACTCAGGGTGCACTGGAGAAATCAGGGGAGGAGTTAGTGCTCCATGTTTTGTTGAGGTTTTGCTCTAAATATCTCATGGTGTCAGCCAGAAATCACTTACCCTGCCTTTAATAACACTTGTCACAGTCATCAGGGAACAAAGGAAGCTTGTAATCTTACAGCAAGTAGTGTATTTATGTGGTTCTTCATGTGTGTGCACCTTTGGAAAAACATCAAGAAACACAAGACACGTTTTGTTCTTCAAATATATAATCTTAGTTCAGTCATACAGATATATACATTGTATAATAAATAATATTTATAAAAACATAACATTTACGATTATAAAATAAAAAGGGAATTATTCACTTTAAAACATTTGTACAAAACTTTGGATATAGCAGGGAACGGGGGTGGGGGGTGGGGTGTTGGGGGGTACTGGAAACAGAAAGAAAGGCCCAGGTGGGCTGAGCAGAGGATGACACGTATGCTGAGCTATGTCACAAAGAGAGGACAACCTGCACACTACAGGGTAACTTGTGTTTCTGTTGAATATAATTAATAGGAAGCAGGTGGGACTGTCAGAACATGTTGTCTGGAAACCTCACATCCATCCATCCATCCATCCATTCATCTATCTGTCCAATTCATCTGTTCATTCATGTGTCATCCCAGCTATCATGCACACACACAAACATCCACATCTTGCATACAAAAGAAAACTGCATATGCTTGGATGTGTGTTCCCTCTGCCCACAAATTACACCTCTCTCCCTTCTCTTGCTCAAAATAACATCCTCAAGAAACTGACATGTGAACATATGCTTGAATATATAGACTAAACTGCAATATATTCCTCCAGAATTTCCAAAACAGTAAGGCGGGTGTGTTTTGGGGTGTACTGACAGGAGTACATGTTCATAAATCAGGCTTCAGTTTAGGGAAAACATGAAGGAATGAAGGAGAGATGCAACAGCCAATCAGAACATCCTCAGCCTGTTGTTTCAACTAGTCATCACATGTCCCTTTTTCCTTTCTTTCTGTCTTTTTTTTTCTTTTTTTTTTTAAAAAAGAGCTAAAAGATTTATTTTTAGACACAAGTCTGCAGGGTGAATCTGATAAATGCATGTAGAACTTTTGCTCAGAAGATCAAGATTAATATTAAACATGCTAAAGCTGCATAAATTCAGAAATGAAACAGACACACATTAGAACTACCAACCTGAACCTTTCTGTAAATGTCTGTTACATCACACTTGCTAAGCAGTTTACAGGCTGATCATGCTCAGAAGATGAAGAAGATCAGGAAGAATTAGCTCGCACAAACAATGCTGAGATTCTCACCACCTGGAGTCAACTGAATAGTGCATACATGTACGTGTGTAGAGTTGTTAGCTATTTGAAGGAGCATGCCCCCTCCTGCATACCTGCAGTCCCAGCCCGATGGTAATAATTCAGATATGCAGGGCTATAAAAATCACACTGGAGCATTTATCTTCCAGGCTTCCCACCTGACTGGTGCAGTCAGCAGAGAGGAGCAGCACTGAGGGTTTGATCAGCTCAGTAGTTTACAAAAGACATGACTCTGGCATTAGCAAAGCCTGCCTGTGGTTTGAAGTTCAGTTCAGTAGTTACAAAGTGATGGCTTCCTGGGGCTGCGGATGTGTCAGCATCACTTAAGTGATTGAAAAGAGGTTGGTTTAGTTAAAAAGAAAAAAAAAAAAAGCCAGATTGGCTGAAGAAATGAGGTGTTAGTTAGAAGATACTTTTTTATTTAGAAGCAAAAAGTCTCTTTTACTGCATTAATCTCACAGGGAAAAAGTGTTACTATACATGCCACAAACATGGTGCTGGCATGGAGGGGGAAAATAAATAAAGACACAAGGAAGGGGAGAGGGTAGGCACTGGGGGTATGGTGGCATACCTCAAGATTTCTCTGAGAGTGGACTCAGGTTAGATATGTGGTGGTGTTTGGAAGGCAGATCGCAGTGCAGGTCTGTACCGTTTAGGTGTTGGAGAGTGCTAATTGTGTGTGTGTGTGTGGTGGTCAGCAGGTTATTGTGGGGGTGCAGAGTGTGTGCAAATCTGAGGAAGCAGGGAAATCGTGCAGGAGCTAGGGTCAGGGGTTGAAGGTCCAGCAGTCAGTTTGTCAAAAAGCTCAGGCCTCTTATTTGCATGTGTGCACATCATAGACGCGCACACACTCCTGACAGCTGACGTAGCAGCACCAGTGGAAGATGCAGTGGCACTTCTCTTTGCGTTTTTCAGTCCGGGTGTTGTGACCGCGGCCGCAGCACAGCAGGTCGCAGCCCTCTATGCCGTGCGATGACACATTGCAGACTCGGTCTCGTGTCCCAAACGAGCCCGTCTCCGGGTTAGGCTCACAGAAGTTGGGTGAACCCTCGTAGTAGACCAGATCACGCTCAGTGGGGTGCTTGAAGAAGGCATACTTGACCCGCAGGGTCTCCACCCAACCTCGGGACTCACGGTGCTTTTCCACTACCATCTCTGAGGCGCTGTCGTATTTGTCTTTCAGGTAGTCGCCCAGCATGCGGAAGTCAGGTTGAGCCCACCAGCATGTCTTCACCTCACAGCTTCCCGAGAGGCCGTGACATTTGCAACGCAGGTGCATGTGGTCGAGGATGGTCTGAGAAACACAGGAGACACTGATTAGTGGTGGTTAAACCCCAATAAAAGCGTATGTGTGAAATTAAAGTTGAAAGTGCAGCAGTTTGGATGAAGTGTTGTCTCGCAACATAAAGTCCAAACTGCTGAAAACCCAGAGCTTATTCTCAAACGTTTGGGGCCTGAGAAATATGAAAGTCATGAAGCCAGTGCTTGGCCTGCCCCTTCTGACAAGAGTACAAGTGCTATGGGTTACAGCTACAGAGTACAGCTATGGGGTCTTCGGTTGTAAAATGCAGAAACAAACATGGAAAAAATTTACAAGTCCCCTTCACACAGCCATTTTACCCAGTTGTGTGAAACATATGGACTTGGAAGGGAATAACATTTAGTTCTGCCACTGTCATGCTCTCTTCAGCCTTTGTATGAGGTGGCAATGTGGAAAGATGCAACGGGGTGTGAGGACGAGTGAAAACCTGCTGGATAAAGTCGGTCAGCAGATCACAGGGATTCTGAGAGACACCCCGCGGTCAGGCTGCCCAGTCAAAGCACTTTTGATAAGCTAAAGATGTAATTTTGGACTCCCGTCCTAGTCATTGCTGTACTCGGTAACCTGGAGAAACTAACATCTGCTGAAGCTGAGTTGATGTCTTCCCTATGCAGCCTCAGATCAACAAAACTGCAAAACTGCTGTGTGTGTGTCCTTGTAGATTATGTTTTTTCAGCACCATCTGAGTAAAGCAGTCAGTGACCAAAGACATTAGAGACTTGCTGCTGACTGTGGCCATGCACAAACGAGGGAAAGGTCCTTCTTCAGATTATGGTATGCCTTAACACTTGTAAAAGCACCTGTAAACGTACACACAGTGGAGGCATCATCGTGCCTTCGTAGGATCATTGTGAACGCAGAGATGGAGGGTGGATGCAACATAAAGAGATCTGCAATGCATCTTTAATAATACAATATCTGTGTGAAAGTGCTTTTTTATTCGTTTTGCTTTCCAAACATTCCTGATGCTTTAAATAGCACATATGATCATTTACAGCTTGTGCTCTACAAGAATACCTCCATGTATTCTTCTGTTCATAAACAATATTTAAGGCCCACGTGTGCTCTGACTGTTCAGAAGATTCTTCGTATAAGGTGTTCCCAACTAGGCAAGCTTTCTGCAAATGTGCTTCATGGTGAAGCAAGGGAAGAACAGCTTGGACTATAAACAAGGCATTTCAACTCATTCTTATTCCCAGCTCATCACATACTAATGCTTGGCCAAGAACTCTGCGCATCAGTAATACACATGATTTATCCCTTTATCATCTTGTTCTGATGCACAACAAACTGCTGCATGTGGTCAGATATACTGCTTTAGCGGCAATAGTGACAAGTGACAGTAAATGTTTTTCTATAATGACGTTTTATCAACAAAAAACACAGAATTCAGAGGGGAGACTCCCGATGCCAACGTTCGGAAATTGAGGAGACCACTTTTTGGAGTTTTGGGAGAGGAATGCTGTCCAGTTCTAGTGTGAATCAGAAAGGCTGGACTGTCCTGGGTCTACTTGTTGTTTTTTTTTTGTTTCACGATGTGCCAAATGTTTTCATTTGGTGAAAGCTCTGGACAGCAGACAGGCGAGTTCAACACCAGCAATCCTCCTACAAAGCCACGCTTCTGTAATGGATGCAGTTCATGGTTCAGCATTGTGTTGCTGAAAGATGCAAGGCCTTCAGTGAAAAACATGTCCATAGGTGAGAATATCTTGCTCTATAAACTTGTCAGCATTGCTGCTTCTTATACAGATAAGCTGTCTTAAAAGAATTTCATATTGTAATTTGTCTGACCACTGAACCTTTTTCCCACTTTACCTCAGTCAATCTTAAAGCAACACCACATAAGATTGTGCTCTTTAGCACCCTCGAGTAGCACAATTGTCTGTTTGTAAAAATTGTTGATATCACAGCCGGCCGCGTTACCTCAATTTATGTCTTCTATTATGAAATAAACTATGAACCAGTAAGCAAACAAAGAACTTTACAAATACAGCCAAATATCAATCAAATGCAAGGCTAGGATGCCGTCTGATTGGCAGCCCCGTTTCATTCAGCTCATGCCAACAGTCCAGTACTGACTCATGTATGGGACCTTGCACGACTGTACTGTTTCTTTTACTTGTCTCTTCTGAAATAACACTTTTTTCACTGGCTCTGCCACGATGTTCATAGTAATTAATATTAGATTGCTTCATCTTATAGTCAGAGTCTGGCAAACCTTGTGATGAGTGCAGGCAGCAAGGAGGAGTGTCTTCCTGAATCGGGTCTCACACAAGTTACAAAGTGTTGGTAAGACAGAATGCAATGCCATCAGGGACTGGCAGAAGTGCAATTTTCTTGTTATAAGTTGAACTACCGCTAAATTAATTTTAGAAACCTTTTTGGGGAGGGAGGTTTTCAACTTGTTACCAGAGGTGAAAGCAAGTCATTTATATGTCTCAAGTAAGTCTTTGTCCTCAAGTCCTGAGTCGAGTCCCAAGTCAGAAACTTTAAATTTCACGGCTGTCCAAGTCCTTTTAACAATAGTGCAAATATAAGTTCTATGTATGAGAGTACCCAGGGGGGTGGGGGGTGGGGTAGGGACGATTAATGGAGTCTGGCACTCAGAGAGGGGGCCCAGAGGATACTTCTGTTATTGTTCACATTTAATATAAAATATATGAAAATATTTCATTGTGTATTTTATTTATTACTTATAACTAGATGAATGGGAAATTAACGAATGCCTTGTTTGTTTCTCAGTTTTCAACTTTTAAAGAATAATTTGAGATAACTTCCACCCCCATTAATTCATCATTTGGTACAGCCGCTCTAGTGGCGGGCTGCAAATTTGAACAGTAAACTACAGAGTTGAGAATAGTGTTGCCAGCTTGGTGACTTTCTTGCTAAATCTGGTGACTTCCAAACCCGCATTTTTTTTTTTTTTTTTTGTCAAAAGTGACCAGTGACAAATTTAACAACTTTTTCTTGTGTTATTGGTGATTTTCTGATGGTTTGGTGATTGTCACGCATGTATTAGTGGCACCCAAATGCAGGAGTTGAGGCAGAAGTATTCAAAAATAATTGTTTTAATCCAAAATACAGGGCAGAAACACCAGCAGCAAACATGACAGACCAGCAAGGAGCAGACAAAGATAAGACCTTATATAGACACAGAGACGGGTAACGAGACATAGATGAAACAGTTCAGGAAAGATGAGGAACCGGAAAGACAAACAGAACATCAGGCAAACAGACGGGAACTTCAAAATAAGACAGGAAGACAAGACAAAACAGAACAGGACAGAAAGCCAGAAAACAGGAACACCAACACTGAAAAACCTAAATCTAATCTAAATCATGACAATAAACATTAACTTTTTTTTTTGTTTCTTTTTTTTGGGAGGGGGCGGGTGGGTGAGGCGGGTGTTCTATTTAGATTGTTCTACCATTTAACAATACAGGACAAAACTGATTTATGTAATGTGTCAAAGCATTTATGAACTCATTGTGAGAAGTGATGGCCTATTTCAATGGCAAAATAAAAAAAAACAAAAAAACAAGAATCAACCATCTCAGTCTGTGAGCCCTGACCTGCATGTTCTGCATATTGCAATTTGTTTTTTGTTTACTACTTACTTCCAAGTGATGTCACAGGCCATTAGTGTAAAAGTCCAAGTCAAGTTACAAGTCTTTTTACATTTTGTCAAGTCAGGTCTAAAATCATTAAATTGCGTCCAAGTCATGTGCCTCAAGTCCACACCTCTGTTACTTCCCCTTTCTGCCTTTTGTTGCTCATGTCCCAACTTTTCTGAGACATGTTGTTGCAACCTTTCAAAGTGTACTGGCAGACAACATAGAAAGATAGGTAGATTTTGGGTTGACTAATCCTTTAAAAATGTGCTTTTACTGTAGTTTGTGAGCCAGTGCTTTTGGAGCTGCCACCAAGTGAGGTCTGGTGTGGTTTTAGGTTAAACAAATTTAAAGGGCACTAAGTCACACAGATGAGCAAAACCATGAAAGACTTTCAGAGCAGGCCAAGAAACAATATACGACTGGCTACAAAGTTCTAGAACCATCATACAGCTGTGAAGCACAGATGCTCAGTGTTGCAGCTAACTTTCTCTGAAGTCACTGGCTCACAGTGTGACTGTGCTCCCTCAGGCCACTTTTTACCTTTGTGTTTTTATCTTGTTGTGCCGTATTTCTATAGCTATATTTAGCAGCCAAATTTCCCCAGCTGCAGCGGAAGGCAGGTGGCTGTGCACTGTTGGGTGAGGTGGGGGAGAAAAAGGGTGGACTGATGACATCACAATATGAGCTTGTCATGCCAACATAAGGGCCCAGGCCCTCAGGACTAAACAGTGGAGCGTGAGAGGGCCAGGTGGAGATGATGGGAGACTTCTGACAGCGCTTCTGTGCTGTGTCTAACTGCTCCTGTTTGCTCAGATCAAAGCGCTGTCCTGTTGCAGTGTGGTCCCTTTATTTGCCCCTCAGCAAGCAGCCGAGGACCCCTTTTTCTCCCAGCAGCGACAGCAGCTGGTGATGTTTTAAGTCTGAGCTGATTTCCCTCTTTTCCTCCTCAGCTCACTCCGGTTATTTGACTGTCGGGGGAATTTTTCTTTGGGATGCAAAGCATGAAAGGCAAGGTGTGGTGTGGGGTGTTGTTTAGATGAGTAATTAAGCAGTCATTCAAAGTCAAGAGCTCATTTTCAGGTGGAAACTTAGAAATGTGTGGACAAGTCAAATACCAAATATATGCCCATCCCATAGACATTTAGTCATCCTAAAACATAATTTTCTGAATAAATCTGCTGAAGTTTAGAAACAATCAGATCACTGTCCATGGTTTACTGCACTTATTGTTTGTCAAATAAAAATGTTAAAACCCACATAAAGTAAAATAAATAAATAAAAAATGAAAAGAAAGAAAAAAGAAATGTTAAAATATGCGGTTATTTTGAATTAATTGCCAACCATACGTTTATTAAAAAAAAAAAGGTTGAGAATGGAGACGTTATGCAATGCTTTAAAGAGAAATAAGACCTGAGAACTTTTAAAGTAACAACAGGAGTACAGATGGTCTGACAGACTATAAGATATAAGAAACAATTTATGAATAACTTCTCCCGAGGTGTAACACAACAGTTACTGTTTTCCAACATATTTCAAACCTCCACCTAGCACTCCCTCACTGTTGGAACTCAAATCATTCTTTTTTTAAACTTGAGATTGATCTAAGAACCTATTTTGTTGAGTTTCCATTTGCAAGCAAATGCAATGTGCCAAGCAATACTTGGTTAGTGCAATTTTCTTTCTGGGCGAGTTGTAAAGATTTGTAAAACACCTTATTAACTTATTATCCTGTTAGTAACCCTCTATCATGTTCTATTGGTTCTGGTGTCTTGTTAAGATTATGTTTGGTTACTCTGGTTATTTTGTCTTATTGTATTTGTAGCATTACTGTTTCGCAATTAGCGTGATGGTAAAATGGTAAATGAATCGTATTTATTTTTTGTGACCACTCAGATTGCTTTTACAATACAAGCAACATTCACCCATCCACACACACACACACACACACACCAATGACATTTCAGCAGGATTTCTACAAGGCCAGCGAGTAAATGTGTGTCAGGTTCATGAGTCAGAAATCTCAGTAATGGGAAGTTTGATATGAAATCTTAATGTTTTAGTGTGATGACAAATAACAGCACCAGCTGTCACATGAGAAAGAACACACCCTCTGAAGAGAGAGAGTTTATCAAGCAGGGCATCAAAAATAATAAATTAATAAATAAATCATTACCTGGCCAGATGAAAAACAACACTACATAGAACAGTGTGTCATTTTTGTTACTAAAGGAAAACTATAGTGAACCAAAATGCAGATATTTGTGGATCAGTCTTGTCTCGCTGATCTTTACAACATTGCTGTAGTTCATTGAGATTTGCACTCTGAATGTCCTGTTGCAGCATGTCAATCAAGTTGAGATCTAGACTTTGATTTGATAATTCCAAAACCTGTTTCAGCCATTCTGCTGTAGATTTGCTGATGTGTTAATGACCACTGTCCTGTTGTAAGACTCAATTTCAACAAAGAGCCAGCTATCAGACAGGTGACCTCCCATCTGCCTCCAGAATAGTTGTTTTTCTTTTACTTCATGGTCAACTCAATGATGACAAAAGTCTTTTGGTTTGCTCAGGTGCAACTTTTAAACCTAAGCTGTGCTGCCATGCTCTTTGTATGGAGAAAAAAATCTTCATCCATCCAAAAAGCCCATGCTTAACTGTTCTTTTTGTAACTTTAACATTTAACATGATAACTGAGATCTGTAGAGTGTGATGTAGCGGGTTTTGATATTTATATCTACTTTCAAGAAAACTGGCAACTATCTTGAATATGTTTCCAGCTATGCATAATCTTGCTCATAGAAGTATTATGGTTGCTTGTTAAAACTTCTCACACTGATGGGCAGCAACAGATGTTTCTCTAAAAACACTGCTGACATTCTTCCTTCTCTGCATTGTGTTAAGCATACCTCAATGCTCCAGACCACTAAAAAGCTTTAATATACGTGCTCACACTTGCATGTGCACTTGGTGTTTTTTAACGTTAAAAATGTAATTAAGTGTACTTCTGATGTTGTATTTATGTCATTTTAGGAGCTTTTAGCTGCCAGTATTGTTTAAATATCTACAGCTTTAGAGCTGAAAGACGATGTTCTTTCTTTTTCATGACTGCATCAGATATGTTTACCGTGCGTCCTGCCTCGTTGTTGTGTCGGTTCATCGCTGAGCGGGCATCTGGGCGGTTCTCTCTGGCATCTGCAAACTCTCTGGACACCAGAACCCCAAACTCCGCATCCTCGCTGCAGCCCCCCCACTTCCAGCCCTCACCCGGAGGCCCTTTGTGGTGGGAGTCACAGCCGCACATGGTGGATGTGCCTTCCGCGCAGGAGCGTGTCACTGCAAACGCGACACCTGCAGAAGCAATGGCGTGGACGAACGCTGACTCTCTGGTAGCTGAAAGAGACGGAAAGAAAAGGGGAGTGTGTCAGGCCCGTGTTAAACATGGACGAGGCTGCCAACATCCAGACAGATGTACTGAAAAACAGACTCCTCCAGGCAATAACCTTTTAACACATCACTTCATCTTCAATGAGCCATTTTTGTATCCAGGTATTTGTAAACAAGAAAACAACAGAAAAACACTGCTATGTTCTCTTTAACTGGGTTTACAGTATTAACCACATGATCATCAGCGATGAGGAAGAATTCCTGTGGTGACATCAACCTATTGTGGGAGTGTCAGGTGGACCCAGCGCTCAGTGGGATCTCAGTGACCTCCTGTCATCCCTGAGGTGTGCTGCTTTGCATCTGGATAGTGTTTCAGGAATGTTGTCACCCCCCACCCCACCCCCTCCACCGCCTGCTTCTCCTCCTCCCCTCGTCCCTGTTCAGAGCCCGAGGCCCTCTGGTGATACCTAGCAGTGTGTCGGCCTGTTTCTTTCTTCCACTCAGGGATGGAGTTACGCCTCCTTTGAAGGCAACAGCTTATTATGTAACCAGACACCATTGTTTCACAATCACAGCACACTTACTGTGGCTCTCTCTCTCTCTCTCTCTCTCACACACACACACAAACACACA
Organism: Arrhamphus sclerolepis; assembly: GCA_037176975.1. NCBI lineage: Eukaryota > Metazoa > Chordata > Actinopteri > Beloniformes > Hemiramphidae > Arrhamphus > Arrhamphus sclerolepis. The sequence continues at coordinate 10,382,212 of JBAMYA010000011.1, read as the reverse complement.
TTCACACAGGTATTGGGAATGTGTCCTGAAGCAGACTTCTCAACAGCTTTGAGAGGCCTGAGTGTTTCATTTACACCACTGCATCTGTGTGATTGGACTTTAACAATTTGTGCGAACAGGACGTGAGAATTACACTTTATCTTGCAGACTTCGTTGGCTACTAGAGCTGGAAATTCCTCCACGATTTCACTGCCAGAGACCGCATTAGACCACTTTGAAAGCCACGGACAAAGTTCGCTAATGTTCAGTTGGAAGTTCAACCTGTTTTCATACCTTCAGTGTGAAAGCAAAATTACAAAACAATTCTGTTAATCATCCTTTTCCTCTGGATGTTTCAAATCTATCTAACACACAGAATGCAACTCTAAGAAAGCAACTTTACCCTTGAAAAATAAAAACACACAAAGAAATGCAGGTATACTACAAATCAAGTTCAACGAAGAGCTATACTCTCTTTGTGTTAGCTGGTTTGACAAACACTAAACCTTCAAATCAAAGATAACAGACACTAAAATCTTTGTTTTATCACTGGCTTTCCTGTTCAGGATCTAAATACATTCACATAAAAAGCAATGGCAAATCATTTTGCACAAAACTGTACATTTATGTGGTCTTTTGAGCGTAAACAGTACTGCCAATGCTGTTGTCTGTGTTTGTGATAGCTGCACGCAAGACTCATTAATACAAGTCTTGCAATGGATTCTCTAATGATAAAACGCTTGACTTTTGTTTTCCAGGTTTCACTGTAATAGATCATCACTTCTAAGGAATATCTAGAGATGTTGGAGCCTGTGACCTTGGTGGGCAAGAGAGATCAGAAGGCATGTGAAAGGGGAGTACTGGTTGCTCTTTAAATATATTATGTATAATAGAGATGGAGTTAATGGAATAAACCAAGTAGAGGGGTGAGAGCGCGCATTATACTGCTACTCACCTGCTCCTCTTTTGCAAAATACTGCAATATCTGTTTTGTTAACTGCCATTTGTCTGTTGGGTTATGTCATTATTATGTCAGTATTTTTGTTTTGTGCTCTTAGAAATGTCAGTGGACCAGTTCAGAGGAAGGTTAGCATTTTAAACCACAGTGATGTGAGAAAGTCATGCAACCTCTTAAAGCTCTTTCTAAATGGTCTGAAGTGTGATTGTCGGAGTATGTGGTTGTTGGTTTACCCTCCCCAGTTCTCTTCACCTGAACAGAGCTGAGTAGGCTCCAGCAAACCGTTGTGACCATGAATAGGAGGAAGCAGATATAGATAATGATTGGATGGGTTGATGGATGGATAGATGACAAGGAGACATTTATACACTATTTATATTCATATTTACTCTCATCTTGGACTATGTAGTCAGAAACTTATAGCAATAAAAGTGAAGCTTTTCATTTCATGTACACTGAAGGGTACTCACTTCACAGGTCATATCTTGAATTTGTAGCGTACTTAATGCCCCTAAGTTCAAATTCCCGATTTGTAGCCTCCAATTGGGCAGTTGGTTAAAGGGTTACAGATGAATTGGATGCTATGACTCAAAACTAGACTTCAGCTTGGTGTGTACTTCTGGTTTCCACACAGTTTGACTGTGAATCATCTGAACTCAGCTTCTTAGGACACTGAAATCACATTCAGCTTTGAGCACAGCTGCAGGTTGAACTCAAAATGTTGTTTAGGTAGTATTGTGTTATAGTGCAGTTATGTTAACCTCGTACAAACTGTCTGGATTTGGTCCTTCATGTTTTTTGAAATAAATGTTTCCCATTGTGATGTTCTTCACCTCAGGCCCACTGCAAATTAGAGCCTTTGCTGACAAACTGTAATGCTGAGGTACCAGTTTATTTTGACATTTACTTCATGCTGTCTGATAATGAAATCGATGTGCGAACCAGTTCATGTCAGTTTTCCATCTGATCCCTTATGTGACTGGATGCCATGCAGTCAGGTTGGGCATTCCTTCTTACCCTAGCCATCCCAGTCAGGGCCTCCAGAACAGGCTCCTGTGAGCCCTGGGCCCCTGGAACTCCGGCTGTTAGCCAGCGCTAATGCTGCCCCTGCTACCTGCTGGGCCCATCAATCCGCCTTTGTTTCCCTTGTGTCACACTGTATTATCTGCACAAAGAGCCCAGCGACTCGCGCCCCCACAGCCCCGCTCTGCCCGGAGCTGGCATTCCCCGAACTCCCCCGCCTGCCCCCCTCCCCCCCGCCGTTTCTCTCCAGCCACCCCTCTCTGCCGACACCCTGAGCTGAAATCCCATACACCACCATCCAGCACAACACCTCAATCCCCCTCATTTCCTCCAAGCATCCACCAACTGCGCCGCTGTAGCCAAAGTGCAACTTAAGGTGGCGAGGTGCTGGTGGTTGGGATTGCTTGCTTCCCTAATTGGAGGCTTTCTATTTATCACCATAAAGTGACACAGTCTCCTTCCTTCTTCCCTCCTTCTTTCCTCCCTTTGCTTCCCTTTACGGAAAAGCACACCAAAGCTAGGTTGAGAGAGATCCCCTTTCAGCCTGTTTTCATGACAGAGTCAAAAGGGCGTGTGAATGGGGTGTCCGTGGGAGCTGGACTGTGTGAGGCGCGGACTGGTCTTCATGCACAGTAGGGGTTGAGCAGAGCCCCCCAGCCCTTTTCTATTGCCTGTAATCTCATTTGGCCTCCCTTCTCCTTTTTTTATTTGACTGAGGAGCTTGGACTGCTCACACTGCCCATTTCTGCCCAGATTCCTTCCCCTCTGACACACAGGCCAATTCATTTCCAATCAGCAGCCTCGTCACAACACAGAAACCTCTACCTTTATAATTAGGCACTGCAAAACCTTAAGTTTGAACACCTGTGTCTGTTGTTTCCCACTGTTGGGCTCTGACACAGTTCAGTGTAGGGATGGGATGTCTCATACATGCTCTGTGAGAGAAACACCTGACAGATGTCTTCAGGTTATCAGCTCTATGTGGCAGGTTTTGTTGATAGATTTGCTGCAGTGACTTGAGGGGTATAAGCTGGTTCAACTTACCCAGGCTTTCATCAAGACACCTTGAGATATACTAAACCTGCAATCAAAGATATTTAGGGCCATAACAATGATCATTAATGGAATTTGTTAACCCAGGATTATAAATGCCAAGAGCAACACCAAAGCAGAGGATCAAGAGAGAAAAGAACAGCTTCTAACACACAACACTTTTAAAGTTACATTTTTGCCTGAATTCTGTTCTTTTTTTGTTGGTAAACGACCTCAACAGAAATAGCAGGACTTTTTCTTTTTTGTCGTGCCTCTGTTCTGCTTTGGGAAAGAGTAACAGAAGTGAAACAGAGCGGAGAAAGCAGAACATGCCACTCTTACCAACAGCCCTCCTGTCAGTCAAATGATCCAACTACGCTGGCCTGCTTTGTGTTATCACTTTGTCATGTGCTTGGGGGTCATGTTCTGGGTTTCTGAGAAGCTCCTAGAGATAACTTGTGCTGTAACATGTGCTATATAGATAAAATTGAATTGAATTATCAAGCCCTGATGTAGCACTGAGCCTCTACATTTGGTCTGTGTGAATTTCAAAAGGGAACAGCTGCAATTTAATGAAGATGCCTTTTTTTGTGCTGATATGTCTGCTGTCTGCTGTGTGTAATGCCATGCTCAAACTGTAATTAATACAAGTCACATGAAATCGGAAGATTATTAATGTACAGAATGTTTCCGATGACTGAAAAGTTGGTGTTGCCATCTTGATGTGCATGTGTTTTTATAAAGAAAATAAATAATAATTAAAAAAAAAAAGTGTCCTTCTCTATTTGACAATTTTTATTCCCATTCTGGCGCTGTTGTTGCTACGCTGTTGTGGTGTGTGGACACTTTGATGTCTATGTTATTTCATGGTGTGTCCTATTGGTTGGTTAGCTGACAGAGATCATAGAGGCAGCGACAGACCATCACATTCTGAGACAATTCCACCAAATTTCTGACACTGTTGATATCTGTAGTAGCCCATCTTTGGTCTCTATCTTTCATCTTTGCTCCTGCCTCATTGTGAGATCTAAAACCACTGTTTTTGAGGTACGATGGTCGATTTTTCTCATGATTGCCCATCGTTTGTCCGTGACAATCAAAATCGTACAGTGTGAACCTGACATAAGGGGTTAATGTCAGCAGAAAGCTGCAGGTTGGATGAATTCAGAAGGTAATGTATGAATTTAACCTCTCAGTTTTCAGTGGCTCCAGTATTGACCTGGATGATTCAAAGACATTTTTAGTTTTAACTGTACAGTGCGTCTTAGTAATAACTATGCGTCATTCATAAACTTTCTTCTTTTCTATTATTGCAAATACAGTTTCAGAGATTATAGCAGAAATCCATTTCAAAAATAACATTAACTACTGTTAAACCAAGTCAAAATTTGACCAGCTGAATTGTAAAGGAAATCTGCTCTGTTTTCTGTAATTCCAATCTCGGGCTTGTCAATGTCAATTCTACAGTCAAATGATGATGGAAACAGGTCAAGACAAACTACAAAAGCAACAACAACAAGTTCTTTGAAGCTGCTGAGTCTTCAATCATTCATTCAGCATGTACAATAAATACTGTTTAAAAATTGAAGTGTAGTAATTATCTGAAGGGAATCCAGCAAACTGGATTACGATGAAACTTGGAGCTTAACTTACTGAAGATCAAGTTAAATTTGCAGCATGAATCACCATGGTGATTTAGCAAGGTTAAATCATAGTCACCAACTGGCCCATTTTTCTTCCTCTCTGCTTTCATGTATTTTAAATGTCTAGAAAACACAAATTGGTGCCGACTCTAACAGCAAATACAATATTGAAGATATAGTGGGGTGGGAAATTAAATAATGTGACATTGCTTGTACCTGCACTTTTTTTTTTTGTCTTTGCAGCCAGAAAAGGTGTCTATTATTGTAATTGCTCTAGTTATTCAGTCAATGCTCACAGAGCAGTGTGAAGCCTCAGGGGAGGAAACTATTAAACACTGCTCTTTGTAACAGCTTGCAAAATCCTTAGCAATACAGCCTACTTTGTACAGAGAGGTGTTGTTTAATGGCAGTTGTTGAGGTTTCTTTAAGTAATTTATTCTGTATGACAAGACTTAGATCCAATATGTATATGCAGGGGGGGTTGGGATTTATTGCAGGCTTAAAAGCATGCTAAATAAATGTACCTTTATCCAGCACAGGGCCAAAGATCGCCAGGTTGTCCTTGATGGTGGTACAGTTCCATCGGCGGCCCCTAAACTGGTGCTGGCATTCCTGGATCCCCAGTTTTACACCCTCAGCGACACTGGGCATAATCTCAATGTAGTTGCGACAGAAACGCAGCTGCTTGGGCACCAGACCAGGGATGGAACCACACAGGATGGGTTGGGAGCCCAGAGACGAGTACTGCTGCCCCAGGGCCAGGGACCTGTGCCACAGAGGAGGGCAGAGGTATTGATGAGTGCGATGTCCAGAACAAAGTCATTCAGCTGTCGGTTAAAAGGCATCACTGCAAATAAATATATTTGTTTATTATTTGGGATCTGTTCATTACATTGTACCTAGCTCATATTTCTTCCTTTTGCCCCAGTTCATCTTCTTTTATTATTATTACTTAAAATTTTCCAGCAATCATGACATGCAAACAAATATTAGGCCTGGACACGGCCAAATAACACATATCCTGACTGATCACATGTTTGAAACCTGACATTTAAACATGTGGATTTCAACAATGGACCCTGTTTTATATTCAGATATTTGCACCTGCAAAAAGGAACTGATCCATTGTTTATAACCAGCAGGAGGCAGTAGCTTTCTGCTTACTTATAGTGAAAAGAAGAAGAACTCAAAAAACCAAAACAACCCACACTGGATTTATTCTTTTTTACAATCTTTCTGATGAACATCCATGGATTTATCAAGTAAATCCAAACATCACAAATAAAGCCATTTGAATACTAACTACTACAATGTTCCTCTACCTTTGGCTTCCAAGCAAGTCTACTTCTGTTTCTGTATATTTTTCCAAATGTTTTATCAAACATCGACAAAATAAAAATGCATCCAGGCTGATGTTTGACTTTAAGAATTTCAAAACCAATATTAATAGTTAACTATGGGTAGCACGATGGCTTGGTGGTTAGCACTATTGCATCACGGCTAGATTCTCGGTTACTGGTTCAAGCAGATGCCAGCAGGGATGGACTGGTTACCTGTCCAGGGTGTACACCTGCTCTTCACCTGAAGAGAGATGGGATAGGTTCTAGCAGACCAGGTAAAGATAATGGATGGAGAGATCGTTAAAAAAGTTCCATTGTTATACATTTAAACTTTTGGTATGCTTTGAAGTCATCACTGGAGTCTGTCCATCCTTTTTCTACAGCTGTTTTTACCTGTTCTGGATCACGTGGGTGCTGAAGCCCATCCCAGCTGTCATCAGGAAAAGATCATCCTGAACAAGCTGCCAGATCATCACAGAGACCAATGATACAAGCAAGCACACATGATCGTTTCTGCAAACAGCCAGTCGTTCACATAATCAGTCTGCTTGGACACTGATCTTAGGTTATATTTTTACAATTAATTTATTCTTGATCTCTGATAACATTCACATACAATGACAACACAGTACTGGAAGATAAAATAAATACAATGTTTGGGCAACTTGGTTCTTCACAAAATGTATCATTTGACAGAGATTTTGTTTTTTTGAACAAAACAAAAACAAAAAACTCTGTATGGTACATATAAGTCTGATGTGCTAAGCTAAAGTTGATTTTAAATTGAACATCTTTGTGGATGTAAAGTATCTAAAATGGTTATCAGCATCTCTGTGTTCGTCCAATGATCACTTGCCAAAGGCAGATCCCTCTCCTCACTAAGTCACCTGGGACTGGCTCCAAGACCCCCTTAAATGGGTTAAAGTGAATGGATACAGATGGATTACATTAAAGGGGTTACACGAGGGGTATAACTGTCCTCTGTGAACTTAATCCTGCAATGATGATGGCAGCAGCAGATTCACATCTATTTACTTCACCTATCTGCTTGGAGAGAACATATTATATTATGAAAAAACTAACTTCTTCTGTCCATTTATTTGAGTATCCATCATGCCTACCAACTCAAAAACTGACATAAAACAATCTTGCCACTGTTTTTGGGCTTCTTTGGTCTGAAATGATATCATTCATGATCTGTTCATATTGAGGGGACTGTGACATCATGGACCCAGATCAGTGTCCACTTATTCAGTCCCCTCCCCTTTCTCTCCACCCAACTTCAAACCATGGCCCATTTTTTATTTATTTTTTTTTTTGAAAGTGTGTTGCACAAAACTGCAAGACCGATTTTCACAAAGCCAGACCTCATAGATGACGAATGTGGGTTGAAATCAAGCACCAAACTCCACCTCCTAAAACCAGCTGCTATGAAATGAGCTGTAAAGATATGGTTGAAAGAGTGATTCCTATTGGATCACTGTGCTGTTTTGACCAAACTTGAAAATATGGCAAAACAAAGGTTTGAGATGTGAAGTTTATGTATTTCTTTTTCTCTTTCTTTTTCCACCAGAAGGGGAAGGCACAGTCCTACTTCAGGGTAAAGAATATCGTAATGATTTTTCAGTGTTCCTGCTTGTTAATGTGCTGATCTAAAAGATAACTGCTTACTTTTGGAAAAAGCCTCCTTCTGTACTGCACATTCAACTGGATGTAAACACCAGCTCTTACAGGGCCAACGTTAATTTGTGTTTTTCTCTCGAGCTGATGTTTCAGCAATGACCATGAGTGCTCTTAATTTTTCCTACGTTGGACAAAAATGTCTGAAGCTTGGTTCTCCTCCAGAGGGCTTGAACAAATGTGGCAGAGATTAATCACCTCACAAGACAGCCAAGATCATCGTGTGATGCCAAAAACCATTGTAGTTTCATTCAGGTGATTAATTTTAATTGCTTTCTCTTTCTCTTGAAATAAAAGAGACAGAAAACATGTTTGCCATGCCCATGTTTTAACACGCTTTCTGTGGCGACAAGCTCAAACACAACAGTGAAGCTTCTTCCAGAAACTCACATGTTTCATTTAAATCCTGTCAAACTCAAATGAGTTGTTTATTCATTTCTGAGTTTATGGTTTGCATCATGAGGAGATTTATGCCTGTGTGTGCACAGTGCAAATTCTTGTGACATTCCTTTATGATTAGGCTGTTTCTGAAGGTGTTCAACGACATCCCTAGTGTTTGGCAGGCACCCCAGCACTCGGAGTCTGGGTGGACGGTGCGGCGCTAGAGGCCATGAAAGGATAACGGGGAACAACTGACCAGATCAGAGCACCACTCTGGATGACCTCAGGACCCCTGCAGGGTGCAACCCAGTCATAGCAGGCGCTGACTCTGACAGATGAGTGCAGCGCAGTGCTCCACCCCTGCACAAAAGTCAAGGCATTGAAGTCACAGTGAACCCCCTCCCACTACCCTTTTTGGATATGTTCACAGCTCACATGAGCATTTTCTCTCGACATATGGATACCACCAAAACTCTGCTCCCCAACTACCAAAACCTTTTCCCTGCCACCTTTTTTAAAAAATAGATTCAAGGTGAGCATTGCTCCACCATGTGTCCTGGTATCGGGGTTCACCAGTGGAGCTCAGACACTGAAACATGAGGCAGAGTTGTTTTGCTTTTACAGCTGGTCTGATGGAATATTATGATCCTATAATCAGCTCCACTTGTGTTTTTGGCACGAGCTGTTGCACTGACACTGATATTCAACAAAGAATCCTTATGTTTCAGAAGAATACCCTGTCTCACGTCTTTAAGTGCAGGAGACAATTTAAAATCAATAAAATATTAAAACAGTTAGCTATTTGATAGCACTCATCAACCTGTGTACATTCTTGTTTGTTTTTTTTAAGTTTATCCAAGCAAAGGCAGCTACAGTGTCTGCCAGTGTCTTCAGTTCCTCTAACCTCCAGTGTTGCTGACGTGCCTCTACCTCTGTCTGGTGACTGAGTGACTAAGGTCCTTAATTACACTGTCTGCTAGCTTGCTTACTGCCCATTAATCTCTTGGTCATGAAATGGGCCACATATGGTGTCACATATAACTCAACAACATGAGATGGTTAAATGAAAGGAACATCTCACTTACTCAACTGAGATATGTCAGCATCCCAATCACTGTGCCGACTTTGCCCCATTTTGGGATCCATTCAGCTGAACGTCAATGCCGGTTTAGCCAGTGAATTCAAGACTTCTAATGGAATCAATTAGCAAACCACATGAGACTTTGTGGTGGCCGTAGCATGTTTAAACTACAGGCTGTGGCTCTGCCAGCCTATTTGTCTTTGTTGGCAAAGGATGCGCCTCACTTGATCCGTAAGGACAGATGAGATGAAAGGAATATCTTTTTGGCTAGGTGCTAATGAGAGTCTTAACCCTGTGGGTTTATGAGGTGCGTTGTGCAAACAGACACACACGCAGACTCATGCATGTAGACCACGTGTGCCACGCTGATCCTGCCTGCCTTTCCCCACTTCTCGTAAGCCACGAGCAACGTGTCTCAACTGAGTGAGGGAGAAGCAGACGCAGAGACCTCCAGAGAGGCAGAATGCCGGGGGAATCCGCTGCAGGGTACAAGACAAGCAGCGGTGCAGCAGCAAACGGTAGGGCTTGGCAGCTGCGCGCCCAGGCACGCTCATATGGGGCCTCCGCTGGCCTTGGGGGTTTACAGCCTGGTTGGGGGTTTTCTCCCAGTATCTAAACTAGGCTCATGTGAAAGTATGATGGCCCATTGCAAACCACAGACATGAGGCAGAGGAAACAAAGGGATTCCACCACACACCTTGCTGAAGAGGGGCATATCACGCAATCAAGACAATGTCAACAAAAATGGTCCACAATGCAATACTCTTGTTAGAAAAATGAGGTGTGAGGAGTTCCTCTTCTGCATTTATCAGGTCTTACTTTTGTGTCTGGAAATGTACAATTCAAGTGAAACCCTTACTCATGTAATCATGGATGTCGCAATGCCTGCATTACAGGAGTCAGCGTGTAGCATGTCTGCTTCTTTGTATGTTGATGCCCAAAAGCACCAGGAAATCATGAGAGCTTGTTAAGCTGAAATTAATAGTGCATTCCACTTTTTAAGTCAACATTTCCTAGCTGGAAGCTTAAACTGGAATGCTCCCTGATATCAAAATTTGCAATGTCAGAGAAACTTACCTACCTCAACTTCAAAAGCCAACAAAGTCACTGCTCATATCAACAAAGTGAATTATTCAACAGTTCTGCTGTATTTTATTCACATTAAGTCAGAAATACATTTAGTACTATTTGCTTTTTATCAGTGGATGTGTCGCCACACAGTTTGGATGTGGAAGACTCAACTTGGGTGCGATGTTAATCCCAGTTTTAAGAGTGTTAAGAGTGCTGATCTTTTTCATCAAGCAAAGTGAAAATTATAACACTGTTCACAGTTAGCTTGGCCTGTCCTTCATGAATCTCTTCTGAATCTTCAAACTGTCTGAGTCTACATCAGGTATGACTGTAATATTCCTTTAAATTGAAAACTGTTTCAGTTATTTTCTCTCATTCTGGTTATTGATGCTGATGCCACCTGGCAGTCAGGTGCATGTGATGCAACAGACTCAAAAATACTGTCTAATTTTTAATATATTACTACATTTAGATAATCCCTCTCAGTTACTTCATAGCTTATAATTATGATACAGAAATACAAAATATTTTTAACAGAGAACAAAGACACCGCAGGTAGTTTAGAAATGTGTAAACTGGCATATGTTACTCCAGAAATTTAGAAAAATTCAGAAATGTTTCAGCTTTGTGAAGTCTGTATTTGATTAATTCAACTGCTTGAAATGCATGCATCATCATCATCATCATCATCATCATCGTCATTACAGTGGAGTAACTCTGGGTTGAAGCAACAGCATTTCAAATGTACTATTATGATACATTTCCAAATAGAATTTATACCTTTTTTTTACTTTAGTGTATTGCATTTGCATAATTGATTACACAATGTGAAAAATGTGCACCGAAATGTATGTATTTATTTATTTCATTTCATTTCCATGGTCAAAACGTGTCATGCATTTTTTTACATCAAAGTGAAGCAAGAGAATCCACCATCATTGTTACTTTTTCATTGTGAAGATGAACTTATACTGATTGGTTTCTCCATCAAAGCTTTTCACTTTGGATACATATTGGCAACTTGTGCAGATTAGATTATTTGGTGTGGACTTACTTGCCTTTAGCAAAAAAAAAAAAAAAAAGATTTAACATTATATGTAATATTTGATCTGTTCACATGGATGACAGCTGGATAAGGTTTCTCTACTAAACTTGTTCATAGTACCTTATTCATGAAACAGAAGCTCTTTTATGTCAACAAGGTTGTTTTCCTTCATGACCCAGTTCTTGGTGTTTCATTTTGTTGAATTTCCTAATTCTCAGTGTGAAAACTACAAAAATGTGGTTGGATAGGAGGAAATATCACTATTGCCCTGTTTTTAAAGTCTCAACTTAACATATTAACAAACGGAACATCATCAGTAATATACATGTTAAATTGCTCCAGTCATTAGCGACATACCATAGCTATTGATTTGATGGATATTATAAAAAGTTACATTTTGTATTTTACAACATTTTTAGGTTGTAGTTGGCTCAAGTGCAGCTGAATAGTAGTTAACAGATTATTGTGGATCACTACTGCTATGAGATGCATACTACAACAAAACTAAAAATAAAAAAAAAATCACTAAAATAAAACTGAACTCACAACTAAATGTTTTCTGAATAAGTCTGTTTTTATTCAATTTTGTGTTTTCTGGAATGTTAAGTTTTCTCTTTAAGGTCACATTCTATGAATGAATAACTTGTTGAATCACCTATGGCAACAATAACTTGAAGTAACTGTTTTCTGTGTCTCACGTCCCCAGGGAGGAACTTTGGCCTTCTTTGCTATGCTGCTTCCCTGCATTGAGGTTTGCAGGCATTCATTTAAGCTTTTTAAAAGCTCTGCCACAGTGGTTCAATCAGGTTCAGGTACTGGACTTTAACTTGGCCATTGCTACAAAACTGATACTCAGTATTTGGTGATGCAGATAGTGTGTTCACTATTTTCTGGTCCTATCTGAATATGTCGTGAGAATTGTTATACCCTATGTTGTTCACTCAGTATATTGCACAATGCAGCACTAAAAGTGGTACACAACCGATGGTGATGGTGATGTACTACAGTTCATGTGTATGATGCAGTAAATAGCAACACAGACTTCACTTCATTGACTTGAGCCATTCTCTTTTAGACTCACTGGCGTACTTCCTGATGCATGACCCAACTTTGGCCTAACTTTATCTGCTGGACAAATAAATCATGGTTGACTCATGGTGGCTGTGCCAAGGTTCTTTTGGTCTTGTGTATTCAGTCCTTTTTTGTTTTTTGTTTTTAAATTGTACTTTATACTTTCAATTTTAACATGCCAACTGAGGCTTGTGGAGTCTGGCAAGTAGCTATAGACTTTTTGCCATTTCTCTGAGCATTGTGGTAAACTTGCTGGGACTTCCACTTTTGGGAATATTGGCAGCTGTCTGGAAAATCAGTTTGGATAATGGCTTTATATAGCTTTTATAGCCCTTGTACAACCTGGCCGGCTAGTCACCAGATTGATGGGCAGCAACCGTTGCTCCTCTAAGATTGTTGCTTATGTCTTTCCTTCTTGGCATTGCATTGTTATCTCATAGTTCCTTACTGTCCTAGTAGAACACTCCGCTCCCTGAATGCAGGTTTACTTGCTGTTCCAAGAGTCTGT
>JBAMYA010000011.1:10341353-10368761 GCA_037176975.1 Arrhamphus sclerolepis | reverse complement strand
CAGCTGGTCTTCAGCAGGAGGGTCCCCCTAAGATCCAGGTTCTGCTCAAGGTTTCTTCCCATGAGGGAGTTTTTTCTCGCCACTGATGGCGTTGCCATGTGCTCGGGGGTCAAGCTCTGGGTTTCTTAAGCTCCTAGAGATGACTTGTCATAAATAGGCACTATATAAATAAAATGAATTGAATTGAATTGAAATTGCATTAACACACGCCTGAATGCTCCAGACCAGCAAACTGCCAAAAGTTCTGCTTTTGAGGTGCTCACATTTGCTGATGATCAGTTTACCAAGTACATTTGATTCTGACTTGAATTGAATTGATTTTTAGGGAATCTTTTTAACATGATTCTGCCTGTTCTACAGGGGAGGTATGACTAAAAGAATGTTAATCTACTCTTGGTTTATGCCTGCTCCAAATAGTTCCTCACTGTTCTCCCAGTCAAAGCATCTTCTGTAGATGTGGCTGATGCTGACAGGTGGACGGAGGCAGTGGATCACTGTTGAAGACGCTGAAAACACAGTGACATTCACTTGACTGGCTTTGCTTCCTCTAGACACTTCTAGCCTGGTCAGTTGTACCCTTTCCCTTTGTGAAAAATGTCCCATGTGAAATGGGTCAGGTACTCTTCATATTCACAAATACTTCCTTCTATACATAATGTACAAAACCATTCACAAGGGGGTAGGGACAGACTTTATGCAATGCAACTCATCCAGGAATGTCCAAGAAACACTAGTCATAACAAACAAGATGGCTGCAGAATAGCTATTAACGGCTTGACTCAACAAGGTTTTAACAGTCATTGCACTGCTGGGCCAACTGAACTTCATATCATTTTGGATGTCTGGTCCTCGATAATCAAAGTCAAATCAAGTGGATTCAAATTGACAGCTGTTAAAGTCTAAAGCACAGATTATTATGTCCAGACCTCTGAACATCTTAGTCAGAAGGTGCTGCACTGAAAAATTTCATCAAACAATTCTGTCACAGGTCTGTTTAACTCAAATCTCTAAAATGTTTGAAGCAACGAGAAAACAGAAAAGGAGAAGGGTATTTTAAAATCCCTGCTGTGCCCTCTACTGAACTTTTGCTCGAAAGTTTCACAATCAGCAAAAGAAGAAGAAGACCAGCAGATGTCAGTGCTTCTGCAGAAAAATGCTTAACCTCACAGCCTGTCATGAGATGCGACTGAGAGGGTTTTCTTTCCTTTGAAATTATGAATTGTTTTCTGCTTAGTCTCCCTTTAAAGCTACAGCAAATTGAACTTTAAAAGCATCCAGCCTGTACTAACAGATTTGACACTGGCATCAGATTTGATAAAATATTGTGCTAGTTCATTGTATTTGCTCATAGCAATTATGATGACAGGTTGCCAGTAGCTCTGAGTCATATCTAAATAAGTTAACTTAATTCTTTAAAGAAATAATAAAAATGTTAACTTATGTCAAGTTTGTGCCTGAACCTTCAAGACCTGAATGTGTTCTGCTGTGAGAACACAGCCTGCTGAAAGACCTCTGCATTAACAGGCTGCAAAGAAAGTGTTTGCATTAAACTCCAGTTCACCTCCGATTTCCCTCTATATGTTGATGCCTCAGCTCAGTTTGGCAGATATGCCTGAAGCGTGTCATGTTGCTAAATGAGGCCTTTGCAGAGAAGTAGGAGACACTGTGCCATCAGAACCTCAGAAATACATCCCATAGCGAAATTCAGAAAGGAATAAAGAGTAAGTGAGGAAAGTTGTCAGCTTTGCCCGAGGATGGGACTTTTCCTCATGGAAGCTGGAATGTGTCTGTGTTTTGTTGTTCTCTCTTTTTCTTTGACGCACTTTTGATTTGTAGTCCAACAGCTCCTGGCTGATCAGATAAAAAATATGACAGAACCCCAGAAAAATGTTCCAACCTGCTCTTTCTCTGTTCTTCCTTTGCCTTGTACTCTCCATGCTGTCTGCAGACGTTTGCAGAGTGTGTGGAGTTGGGACAAGAAGCCCCTACAGTCACAAGTTTAGAGACGTGAGCAGAGAAGTAGAACAGGGTTTAAACTTGTGAACCTGCCTGTGAGGAAGAGAAGGAGAGCAGCGCGAGTTCTGCACAGAAGAGCACCGAAGAAAACAAGGTACTGACAAACTGACATCAGAATTTGAACCTGCTGTCTTCACCTGTCTGTTGGTGGACACAATGGAGTCTGTGCTGTTGTCTGGAGGGGACACAGCTTGTCTGTAAGTGAGTGAGAGTCTTCTGGGACTTTGTGCATGAAGCACAACTCAAACAGCGCATTGTTCCACAGCTCTGTTCATAAGAAGCAGCTTGTTGGCACCGCTGCCTGATCTGCCAGCAGCAGTGCATCCTATGCAAATTATAGCTCTTAATGGATTGTTTGGAATCCTCAACTGCATGCCTGGAATCTGTGTGTGGAAATTTCTTACACCACATCATGCCTGTAAGACTGATTAAAAAATGAATTGCTGTTGACTTTCTCGTGGTTGGTTGAATTAAAAAAAGAAAGAGAGGCAAAGCTACATTCTTGGCAGTAACCTTTGTTAACACAACGTGCCAGTTCTCACAAACTTCATTTCGGAGGCAGCACCAAAGTGTGACAGTCCACACTGGTAAAGAGACTTAACCCTGATTCTGATCATCTGCTCTTGAAGGACCCCACTTTTGTGTGAACAGTCATTCATGTTGTGGATTTGTACAATGCAGATCTACTTCTGCCTAGCTCTTTAGCAGGTTTATGTTAGCAGCTTATCTGCATGAAAGTTTACTCAGGGTGATGCATGTCCTGACTGAGAGGGTGATTCATTTCTGTATCAATCGAGATGCAAATCTGGATATGGGGCCAGGATTTGTTCATTCAGCCTTGGAGGCATTCAATCTTAAATTGCTCTGTGATGATGCTGATGTATCTGAAATTAATCTTATTTCCCAAAACCGGAACAATTAAAAATGAGAAACACCTGGTTTTAAAAAAATATTAAAGCTGCTATAGGTAATATTTATACTTTAGAATATTAAAAATTATTAACCTAATGAATTTAGATATATTGAAAAAAAAAACAACACTTTTTAGATGCCATGTTACACATAGATCTGCTATGCTGTCTGGCAATACCACTCTGTACCAGCAGAGGTGATATCAACCATTGTAGTGTTCATTCTGCCTTCTTACGTTCAAATAAAGAAGAGCTAGTTACGCTAGCTGAGAGTGTTTTCTACTCGCTCGTCACCGGTCATGTTGAGAGTACAGCCTGGACAGACCATCCAGGCTGAGCTTGTAAACTGACTTGGGGGCAAATCAGTGAATCGTCACCTATCGGCATCCCTTTTTTTTCAACTCAAACACCCCAGGCAACCAGCCGTTTCTGACTAGCATGGAGCTATCTGGAGTCGAAGAGAATCAACAAAAAGCAATAAAGAAAGAGGCAAATGAGGGTTAATATAATGGTTAATTTGCACTTCATCTGTCTTAACTCAGGGGTTGACACATGCACCCATTTTGTCAGGGCTTGTGTTGTTACTTAATGTATCTTTAAGCTCCTATGAAAAACAGATGCTAAATTTATTAAATTAGATTAAATATATTGACAGCTGTACTGAAAAACGTAGCATTATTTTGACATTTCAAAATCATGACAAATCTGAAACTATTTCTAACACTGGTTGCACTGGTTGTCTTCCATTTTACATGCATCTGCATATTTGGCCGACCTGCTCACCTGAAAGCCTGAAATATAAACTTTACAGGTGTGATGAGCACATCTTTGTTACTGAGCTTGTCTGTATCACCTTATTATACAGGTGAGATCAGCCAGGTAATAAAGACCTGAAATAATGAGTGCGTTTGTGTGCGCCTGCACACGTGTCCTCTCATGATGTCTTTGCTCCCGGCAGTTGCAGTTTTCCTGGCCTGTGTTTTGGTGCAGCTAATAGCTGTGAACCAGGGGACTTTGTCATTTCCTACAAGAGAACATTGCACATCCTTTGATGGTGGGTGAAGATTAGGACTCGTCCTCACTGCTTTGAAATACCACCCTCCTTTGAACCGCTCCCTTAGCTTTGCTTTGAATAGATCATGTCATCCCAAAAGCTTGTTCACTGAAGCAAACTGTCACTGACTGACCATAAGTAAAAGGCTGGTGTGTTTTAGTTATTTTTCTTTAATATCACCCCATGAAAATAGATAAAAATGTATCTGAGAACGATATTTATTCAAATCATGTGTTTGTGTCAGTTTCTTTGGTGTTAATATATCAGTGTGGTGGCTGTTTTCTCCCTTAAGGGTGAAAGATTTTGGTCACCTGATATTATATGATACTCAGTCACACACCTTTTTGAAACATTTACCTCTTTTATGTTCCCAGCATCACTGAAAAAGTCCTTTTCATTGGAAACATTTCTCTCTCAACCTAAATTTGTCTCTGATTTTTTTTTTTTCTTTGATTCTTCTGTACGTCAGCCGTCATTTAGGCACTGGGGAACCCTAAAGTGTCTCATCAACTACATTCTTTCTACATACATCACTTTCTTGCACTTTTCTTTATCCTCCACTGCACTCTGGAGATTAACACCTGAACATCCTTCATCTTTTCACACAACACAGCAGACAGAGGATTTTCTCTCTATAAGTAAGTGACCCCTCTGCAAGTCTTCAGGGTTGTTGGGATTGAGGATTGGAGGCTGTGAGTGTGGGGGGAGAGCGGCCGCCACAGTCAGATAATGACATTCCTGAGACCCAGAGATGGACTCTAGAGTCCTCTTTAAGCCACTCAGGTTGAACAGGAAAGTTCTGACTATAGACTGACTGGGTATGAGAGCCTTCAAGGGGCATGCTAGTGATGTTATTAAAGCCCTGATACTTCCACCAGTAACGCCTCACACAGCAAAATGCAATTGCAGCAAGCAAGTTGTTTTGAGGCTGATACATGCTCCAAATTTTAATTAAGTGGCATTGAAACTGATTCATCAAAATCTAAAACAGTTAAAGCCTAATTATATGAAATAATTTACATTTATTGAACTACGTGAATGTTTAAATTCTTAGCATTATATGGCATTTTTCTGGTTGTATTACTGGTATTGTTGTTTTGGTGTATGATTTTTGAGAAACTATTGACCAGGATAAAGCTGATGAGGATTTCTGCATCAGTAAACTTGATCAACGCTCACCGTTTCTGCAATTCTCTTCATTTCATTCTCTTCTATCTAATTTATCCTCACACAGAATGTAGTGAGCAACAATGTAAATTTAAAGTAATCTTGTGATGACATCAAGCAGAGGATCAAGAGGAGAAAAAAAAGACCTGGGATTTCAACATCTTATGGCCGTTTGCTGTGAGTTAAACCAGTAATCACCACTGATTGCTTTGTAGTTTTTACTGGTGCCATCACTCACTTACAATCATTGTGGTTTATTTACGGAGCTAAAATTTTATCTTAAGCTGTTCTGAAAATAGGTGACTTGACTGTAAACCACAAAAGCTTAATACAGAATCAATATTGACACTCAGCAAACTTTGCGTTTAATAAGATGAGAACTTGATGTCATTTCGAGCTTTAAGACGGATACATTTTTAGTTTTTAGACCTCACAGAAAGGATGGCATTGCCAGGTAATTGGACTGAAACCCTGAAGGATTTGTGGAATATGTGGAATCACCTCAGCCCATAGTTAACATAGCCGCTATATTCCCAACATTCTTGTATTTAAAAAAAAACGAAACCAAAAAATAATAATAATAATTTGCAGCTTTGCCTCTCCTCTTCAAACTCACCTGATTAGTTTTCTCTGCTTTTTTTCCTCTCCACTACGCCTCATCTCCCACCGTGCATATGTGCATATCACTGGAGTTATTTATGCTCTGTTTTGTTTTCAACACCCTATCTTGTAAAAGCGAGGCTGCCAGGCACGAAGCAGTCAAAACTCTTCTTCCCTCCAACCAGTCCCGCCTTGGCTGGAGAATTTATGGCCAAGTCATCGCCCCTGAGACAGAAGCTGAGAAGAGCCTGCCTGGGCCCTCACTGAAACTCAGCACCTCATTTTATCTCCTTTTAAAGGTCCTCATGCAGGTGATGCTATTGGCGGCGACGTTTGACGGCCATTCTGCAGCAGCCACCTCATCACCTGAAGCTACCACTCCACCGTTTCATCTCTACGCCCCCCTAGTAACCCCTTGCCCCTGCCTACGCTGCAAAATTTGTCACCAGAATCAAAGGTAGTAGTCTTTGTTAAGGTTTGAACATTACACCAGTGTCATGTAAGCTCCTTGAAGAGAACAGCTGCAGGTAATTCACATGGAGAGAATCCCAAGCTCTTTGTCACTGTTGTCTTGTGGCTCTCGCTGAAGCCAGGAGTGGGTGTAAAGTCCTCTTTGCCATTAACACTTCAGCCCTGTGGCCTGTGTGCTTGGCAGCTGTCTGCTCTGTAAATGAAACCAGAAGATGCTCGCGGTTTGGACAGCGCTATGCTGGGACCACATGCTAGTCGGGCTACTAAAGTGCAGTAGCTCTGACAAGTATTGTGTTGGGAGCCAAAGGAGCTTTGTCATACGCCTACGCAAATATCTCCAAAATAGAAGCTTTATGTTACAAAAGAAGATCAGGGGCGATGAGGTCAGCTGCGTGTAGCTGAATCCGTAATGAGATAAACCTCTAAATTTCAGTTGCTGGTGCCAACAGCTATCTGGGGTAATTTGACAAAGAATAAAACCCTGCGGCACTTTAACATATTGTCTCCTGACAAATCCGTGGTGGAGGGGGGAATTGTACAACAAATGAAAACAAAACATGCTTAACTGATTAAAAAAATGGATGGATTTAGGTACAGCTGCCAGGCTGCAGTGAGCTGCACATTTGCTATTTATTTCCAATGGTGTCAGAGTTTGTCATTGCTAAAAACAAAAGAAATGTTCAACTATTCGGTTTGACTTTGAGCGTGGCCGGTGGCCTGAAATAGAAAACAAAAAAAAAATGACACTGATGCTATAAGTCAAGGCATTCCTGAAATGATGTGTTTGTTTTTCTAGAAAGAAACTGATTGTGGCTCAGATAAGAGAAGCCTTTTTTATGGCTTTGAGTTTTCTTCAACATCAGTCTTGTCCATGTGTGAAATTTTAAATGAAAGCAACCATTAAGAAAGAGCTTATATACTGGTGACAGTGCTGATGACAACATGGAGATCCCACGCTTATTTCTTTCTTAATAAAAAAAATAAAATAATATCCACATTTTGATCAAATTAATGAATCCCAGACTAAAACTTCATCCTCCTTGCATCACAACAAACTTTGATCTGATAAAAGGACCTGACTCTGGAGGGGAAAAGAACGGCGAGCCTTTTCCGTTAGTATTTGAGGTTAAGATTCTTTGGACTGGGCCGGAGAACATTTTTCCACGCAGTCAACTGAAAGTGCACAGTCTGCCCTCTCAGAAGTGATCATTTGACCAAACCACTCTCTCTTTCTCTGTGTGGCTACAGGGTCTGATGCTGAAACTGTGGATTTGTACTCACCACCAGATGGGATAGCCTCCAAGCACCCGTGAGCTGGACAACCACACACACATCAAATATCCAATCAGATACAAATCCATGAGGTGAGCCTTGTGGTGTGTGAGAGGGCAAATGGATCAATATAGAGAACTTCCAGTACAGGCAGTGGAGAAGAAGTTTCCAGGAAGAAAAGCTTTAGGGAAGTTTGATTGTTGAATGAGGGGAAAATTGAAATTATATTTGAAAAAATAAAAAAAATAAAAAATCTTCCTCCTGTTTTCCCCCCTTCTTTGAGTCGGGCCAGGAAAGTGTGTCTGTCTCCTAGTAGTTAAGAGAATAAGTGTCTCTTGCACACATGCACACGCTCCTACCCGTCCTCTCCTTCCCTCCCTCTCTCTGAGCTTCTTCCCTAAGGTAGATATCTTTTTCTCTCTCTCTCTCTACTTTTTTCCTCCCTCAGGATGCCTCATCCACAGGCCCAATATTAAAGTGGGGGGAAGCGGGTGGGACGGAGGTGGGGGGGACTAGGTTTGGAGATGTCAGCTGGCAAGCCAATCACAGGAGATGGCCTTAGGTTACAAAAAAAAAAAAAAATATTATTCGC
Source organism: Arrhamphus sclerolepis (assembly GCA_037176975.1). Taxonomy (NCBI): domain Eukaryota; kingdom Metazoa; phylum Chordata; class Actinopteri; order Beloniformes; family Hemiramphidae; genus Arrhamphus; species Arrhamphus sclerolepis. The sequence goes on along the minus strand of JBAMYA010000011.1, from coordinate 10,360,678 downwards.
TCCCATCTGTCAATCACACGCCACCCCCTGGTAATGTGGAAAAGAAAGGAGCAAGTGAAGAGAGGGAGGGAGGTAAATGAAAGAGGGAGGTGCACATGAAAAAGGTAGAAATCATTGAGATCATTGGGGGAAGAAAAAAATCCAAGTGGCTGGAGGCAGATGATGAAGGCCAACTTCTCCAGAAGCTCTGACATACATGTTGACACATTGATTTTTAGGGGTTGTGCCCTGACTAATTGATCCGGATATAAGTACAAATCAACACGTATAACCTATGCCCCACTCGGAGGCATGTATACAGTGAATTTTCTAAATTGTTGTCCGCCCGCCTCAACAGAGGAGGACACAAAAGGGGATGACAATAAAGCCATAAACTGGTGGCTGGGCGAGACATGCAGGGGTTATGTGCTGCCGCGGCCCAAAGGCGACACATTTTACATCAATACTATTGTCATTCTGATGGGCTGTGGGGCAAGCAGCCGTGGGACGACGTGGGGGGAGGGAGGGGAGAGACAGAGACAGAGAGAGAGAGAGAGAGAGAGGGAGAGAGGGAAAGACTGAGAGTGAAGGAGGAGGGTGGGACACTTGTGATGGGGTTAGCCTGGAGTAAGCATGCATGTGATAAACATGCAAGGAAACTGATCAGGGCGAATACAAACAAGACAAGCCAGCAAAGATCAAACACAGCCAGTTGTAGAGATGGTAATCTAGACAAGAGTTTTGGTTCAAGGGATTATCAGTCAGTCGGCATGGAAACAGTGTCCAACAAAGATGTGACCACTGGAGACAGTAATGAAGGGCTTCATCTGTGATCATTTCACCCTTCGTGTTTGCATTTAGATCTTTTTTTTTTCTTTTACTCTTTCTTACGTTTGTTACTTCTCCATGTAGGTCTTTATTGTACAAACAGCATTGCCATGCACAATCATTGCAGTATATAACAAAACATTTTGACTCTTTACTAAGGTGTACTGGTTTTTCATTGCTTCATGTGTTTTTCATCAGGTTGAAAATACTGTCATAGCAAGTGACCAATCACATTGTCACAATTGCAATTTTCTAGGATCTTAATGAAATGTCTGTGTCATGCCTTTAGTCAGAAATACCGCTGAGTACAGTCATGTCTGTACAACTCTGCTCATGGATGCTGATTTCAGGGGGCGGTGTCAGACTTTTGAGTCCACTACACCCCCTCTCCTTTAGAGTGTGTGCCTCTTTAAAGATCAATGATACAGCTTTGTGCTAGTCACTCCAAAGCTATAATAAATAAATGCAACATGATGTGATGTTGGCTCAAGATAAAGATGGAGATGCTGGATAATTCTAGTCAGATCTAGAAGTATGATGTCACAGAATCCTGTAAATCAGAATGGCTCATTGAATGAGACATTTTCAGACCTTGGCCACTGTAATCAAAGTGTCATGGTTGTGTTGCCAAGTGTTTGTGTTTGTGGTGACTTCAAAAACCCAAATGAAATTTTCAAGAAGAGAAAACTAGATTTTCTTTTGAATGATATGTCTTGGATGGATGGATGGATGGATGGATAGATAGATGGACGGATGCTTTGCCTGATCACAACAGATTGTTTATGGGATCCAGCCTTTGAGAGGTTTCCTTAGAGAGGTGAAAAAAACCCAAAGGTATTAGTGCTGTCATCCTTATTCAGAGGTACATGCACTGTAAAACAAAACTTTACCAGGCTTCATTACAGGAATTCACATGTTACTAACGCTTGCACCAGTGCCATAATGTGTTTAAATCATATATTATCATTCATAATGCTGTATTGATAATAATTATATCCTTCTACATGTTCTTCCGTGGATTCTTTAATGTCTGCATTAGAACCTCAGCTGTTGTCTTTTGGCTGAGGACCCCTGGGCCACAAGGAGCTTGATGGACTGGGGGGCTGGAAGGCTGCTCAGCAGGGAGGTTGAGGTTGTGGAGAGGAGGTTGAGTACCCACCGCAGGGAAAGAGCCAGTGACCAAAGTCTAGAGGTCAGCACGTCGTGCCCCTCCATCAGATGCCCACTCTGTTTGATTCCTTCTGAAAAGAAGTTTGAGACACAGGCTGCTCTCGACCTGCTGCTCTGCTTTTGGACAGGAATTGGGATCTCAGAGTGGATAAATATTACAATAACTCATAGATATCCTCATGTAACATGTATGAATCCTGCTCTCATGGAAGTTGTGGTAGAAAGTCTTATTCTTTATACCAATCAAGATGATTTTTCAGTCCCTCAAGTCAAGATGCGGTATGTCACCGTGGTGCTGACAATGAAGCAAGTCTGTTTTCGATTATGAACATTGTTGTGTGTTACGGCATCGTCAGAAATGTGCCGAGCTCAGCTCTGGGATTTGGATGACAGCTGCTGTGTAGGAGCGATAGACAGTCTGCAGGGCCAGGGATGGATTAGGGGAATATGACAGTGGTCTAATTTATGAATGCAGGCAAAGGAATCAGTCTGCGGTCTGAATCTGAACAACAGTGAAACCACGTTTCCCAGGTCGAGGCCACAAGTGCAGTGCGAGCTGTCTATGACAGCAACATCAACAGAGGTCACAAGTGTTGGAGCTTTAGTTTGAAATGTGACTCAGTGTCTCTTTTGGTGGTGCTTAGATTGTGTGGTAGAAATGTCCGCTGAGGAAGACCCAGTCTGCATCAGTAGGTGCACAGGAGGGGGAGGCAGACACAGAGGTCCCCTACCGGGATGGTTTCTACGGTGACCTGAGAAAGGCCGTAACCAGGTCCGGCTTTTTCTCAGGCCTAATCAGTGTATTACCACAAAGAAGGACATGTGTTAAGCCCCCCCACTTCTTTACCCGTCCTACTCAATCCAACCAGTATGGCTGGACACAGGCAGCCAATAAAACCAGGATTAGGAGAGTGTCCACACACACTGGGGCTGTAGCAAGAACGTTTCTGAACACGCCCAATCCCACCCTGCTCCCTTCACAAACTTCTTTTCATGAGTCTTCTCTGTTTCTCATTTCTTCCATCTTCCACTTTATTCCAATTGTTCCCATGTTTGTATCCTTCCTTTGCTTCTTCCTTTCAGAGCTCTGTAAGCTCTTCACACAATGGAACATCCAGAAATTACTCATTTTGTTGGAGAAGTTCAGCAAATTCCCAGTGTTTCTGCCCCGCCTTCTTCCTGACACTATGCATCCTCCACCATTTGCTGCTGTGATAAAAAAAATGTGCTCCATTACTATGACAAACCTGTGCATGTGTCTGCATGTGTTCCCTTACATATTTTAGCATAAATTGGACATTTTAACATCAGGAGCTGGAGGGAAGATTACACTTTACGATTGTGGACCAGATTTTCTTTTGCCTCCATCTGTGGCGTAATTAATTGATACCTGATGGAGACAGTAATAAAGGCCAATTGTGAAATATGTTCTGTCTGCACAGGAAGAAAATATTGTTTACAGCGATGATTCGTCTGGAGACTTCTGGCAGTCATATGCCAGTCGGCGGCTGTTGCCTCCTCTCAGAGTCCTTCCTAATGTGTCCTGTAAATGGAACAGTGTTAAGATAATACCAGCGCCTTTGTCAGGACTTCTTAAGACTGGGGACAAAGATGACAAGAGCTCAGGCCGTCCCTCCGTCCCCCCTCCTCCCAAATAAATCTTTTTCATTAGAGCAGCAAACACTTCATCCCTCAGCTGTGTGTTGTGAGGGACGCTCATTTGGTGTGTGAAAGACTAAACCCGCAGTGGACTTCAGCCGGACACTGAGGCCGCCTAATTAAAGGGCACTTAAGCCCCACAATGTGCAGCAATGCAGGTTGGAGTTGGTGGGGGTCCCCACCGAGAGCGACAGAATTCATGGCACTCATAAACAAGGGGGTCCAGGACAGAGAGACATAAGAAGGCTATGTGCCAGAGACTTTGTTCACACAAGATGAAGAGTCAACAGCCTCCCCATCCCTCACCCCTCCTCATCCATCCCCCCTAATAACCAGCCTCTCCAGAGAAGCTACAAATACAATGCCATCCCACTCCCCTCCTCTTGCTCTCAATCACTGTTGGGACAATGGGGGGAACCACCACCACCCCCCCATCCCACCACCTTCACCATCCCTTTGCCCCTTCCCGACCCCCAAACAGACACTTCTTTTATTGAAATTCTTTGGTGTTCTAATCCTCAGCTTCCTCCAGGGGCAATAATGGACTCCCTGCGTCAGCCTTTTCCAGCAAGGCTATCATCCAAGCCTGCCTGGGTCACAAGTCCACCCTTTCTGTTGGAAAAAAAAAAAAGAAAAAAAAAAACACCCCAGCAGTGTCAGTGCTGTCACAATCAGCTCACCCACAGGCTGGAAAGACCCAGAGCACTTCAACGACATATTTGTGTAAACACTTAAAGTAACCTCATCAGTTTTGCTCACTTACATCTTTAATTATTAGCATGACACTGACATGCAAAATCTATTTTTTTATTCATTTAAAAAGAATAAAAAAGTATTATGTTCCCTAACTGTTGGGCAGTGTTGGCAATTAAGAATAAGAAATTCCCCAATAATAATATTGATGAGAAAAGATGACATTGTATATGTTGTAATTACCTTTTGTCATTTTGATATATTTTCTTGTAATTGACTGCCTGAAAGCAATATATATATATGAAATATACAAAGAGGTGATTAGAAATAATGAATTAAATGCTATATAAGGTTTTTTTGGGGGGGGTTGTTCTCTGATGGTACGAAGGCGCAAACTTGCTCATTTATTGACCTTAACTTTAATGTAATAATGTGCTTCCACAGCCACAAACCACAGTGATATGACTGAGGGAGAATCACAGCGTGGGGGGATGGCTGGATCCTGTTGAATGTGTAGATGGTGACATCTGCTGGCCTCACACAGCCACAGAGAACAGTTTACCTGCCTCTAATGATGTTCTCCTGCTGACTTAATGCTATGGACATAAAGACTGAAATATCCAGCTGCAAATAGCTTTCTATTTTAGTGACATTTGCAGTGTTTTTATTTACAGTATATCCATTCTTATTTATAAAACAGTAAGGGGATGAATGACACCTGGTTTGAAATCATAGAAGATTATCTCAAGTACAACGCAAGTGGCTAAAGCTTTTCTAAACACATTGACTTGATAAGTAGACAACTTCTTCATTAACAGCACACTGATTTTTCTTAACACCAATATGTTCCAGTAGAAGATTATTTGACATATTTCTGTTCTGCTAAGAAAAAGAATATAGATACATCTCCAAAATCCACATTCAAAACCAGTCACAGTAGCAGTTTAACATTATGCCACTATGCATCACATTATGGACTAATTAACTGCTTCAGCATCGTTCCAAACTATGATTGAACTTCCCTTGCTGTCTGGTGAACCACATTCTTCATTATGCCATCTAATACACATCGTCTTTTCTAAATTATTCTAAAGGATCTCTTAAATACTAGTCATATGATCTCTCACTTCTTCTTTTCCTTTGGGCCGTTCCCTGGAAGGGCCAACCATCAGCCTCCATCTAACCCTGTGTTCTGCATCCTCTTCACTAGATCCATAAATCTCCTCTTTGGTCTTCGTCTAGACCTCCTGCCTGGCAGTTACAACCTTATCTTCTTTCTACTGATATGGTCACTATTCCACCTCTGCATGTGCCCAGTCTGACCTCTAACATGTACTGTCCTGCTGATCTGCTCATTCCTGATCCTATTCATCCTCGTCACTCCCAAAGAGATCTTTCTGAGAGAGAAAGTGTGAGTTCCGACTCACTAACCCTAACCCTCTACATTTTAACCTCTGCGACCTCCAACTCTGCCTGCTGTCTTTTCTTCACTGCCCTGGACTGTGGACCCCAAGAACGTAAAATCCTCCACCGGCTTCATCTTTGCTACCTGTAGCCTCACTGTTCCTCTTAAGTTCCTCTCATTCACGCACATGTATTCTGCATCCTAGACACTTCCATGTCTCCACAGGTATACCATCAGGACCACTCTCATCCTCTTCATGCCCTCACAATGGCAACTTAAAATAAGCACAAGCGTTTGTGTTGTATTTTGACATTTCTTTATACAGCTAGTTCAGATGAGTGATTGCCTCTGTTAACAAGCTGCAGCTGTCCTGAATCATATCTACTACTGTGGAGTTTTGGCAGGAAGATCTTTTGAAAAAAAATCTCCAAAGTAAAATGTGTGTTTTTCTTTTTTATGATATTCTGTAATATTCCTTTAGAATTTGAAGCTGAGACAAACAGTTGTGGGACTTTGTTGTGGTATTTCCACCTGCAGTCTAATGCTGATTACATCATATTAATCTTTTATCAAGTTCACCAAGAGATATAAACCCAGGAGTCTGGCTTCATATCAGCAGTGTGTTGCGTGTTTTGCTTGTACACTGCTGAGTTGCTTCACCACAACACGTGTGTGTGTGTTTTCACAAATTTTCTTTTGTGGTGCTGTCACAGCACAGCTAGTCCCTGCGCAATCTTTTTTTTTTTTTTTTAAAATAAAGGCATGCCTCTTATAAAATCATAGTTCTGCGTAAAACCCCAGCTGATGTGTTTCAAAAACCAGTGAAGACCTAAAATCTGCTCAGTTGTAACTTGAAGCCAGTTAAAGCCTGTGGTGGCTGGCCTGGAAATTAAACAAACATTTCACCATAACCGTTAATAATATGTCTTTTAATGTATTTGACATACCGCCTGCACGCTGAATACTGAGCAGACCAAAGTTTGTGAGGCCGAATGGGTGTGTGGACCACAGTACAGGAGGACCACAGGAGTCTGAACTCACACTTTCTCTCAAGGAAAGATGTGGAGTTGGTGAATGAGTGGAGGTACCTGAATGTCCACCTGCTCAACAGATTAGACTGCAGACACAGCAATGAAGCTGTATACAAGAGGTGACACAGCAGACTTTACTTCCAGAAGATGCTTGAGTTCTAGAACAATATGCAGTCTGTCTAAATCTGAGGTGGAGCGTGCAGTTTAATGTACAGTCATCAGAGTAAAGAATCTGAATGAACTGATAAAGAATGATGTCGCTCTCAGTGCGTATTACTGTAAAGTTTCTGGATCTGCGTCATAAGTTGGCAAGAATGTTGGAAAACACTGCACATCCTCTACACAACCCAGTGATTAAGGAACCTTCAAACAGGCAGGTCTTTGGGTTGGCTGCAATATGTAATGCTTGTCTTGGTTAACGGTCATATGATTTGTTTCTTGTGGTGAGATAGTCGGCCAGTTTTGAAGCCACATACCCCGTTAGTGTGCATACAGTGCAGTATACATTATGTCTTGTTGTTTTAAAATGTAATGATGTCCATATTTACCAGTATTTTCCAAGATATTTAACATACCCCCCCAACACACACACATCCACACACATCCCCACTCCACCCAAAACAAACATTTTAATTGGCCAGCTGATGAATTTGTCTGCTGTTAGACCAGCTACTAAGGAAATAATAATAAGAATCAGAAATTACTTTATTAATCCCCAGGGCGAATTTTCACTTTGTCACAAGACTCGAAACAAACATACAGAAGAAACAAAACAAAACAAATTAAGAGCTCAGGTGCTGAGCTCTGTAAGCTACAGCAGAATGGATGACGTCACACGCAGAGTTGGGGTTTGCAGAGGGGGGCTCGTACACAGCCACCAGGAGCACATGGGAAAACTCTCAGGGAACAAAATAAGGAGGCAGGTATAATACCATAATACCAAGTAATAAGGAAATGTAAACTTCTGACAAAATTCTCTGAAACAATTCTGGCATTTAGATAAAAGAGGAAAATGTTGGTAATACCAACAGACTTAAAACAAGAAATGTTTAGTCTGATTTAGAAAGACTGAGATGAAAAAAAAAGGTTATGTATCTTTTTGAGAAGTGTATATAAACTTCTGGTTTCACCTGTATGTTATATCTCTATGTGAGACAAAACTAAATTCTTGTCAGATGAGGATTTTATGAATGTGACATTACCTGTGGGCACCTTTTTTTTTTTTTACGTCATTATTATTTGATCTTTGTTCCTTTGCCAGAAATGATCTCACACTAATGTCAGCCACAGTCTGCTCTAAGTTTACATAGCTAACACAGCTATTGCACCCCAGGCTGTGTTCATAGGAGTCCACTGTGGAGCAGCCAAACCTGTTTGATGCCACTCATCACAGGGGTACCCTTAGACACAGTGGGTGTCACATAACATTGCATGCAAGTGGAACATGGTTAACCCTTTTGGCTTTGGGCTACTGTGGGCCTAAATTAGTATTTGAGCTTATCTTTGGATCTTGAACATGACACTGTTGATCTTTGATTTTTAGAGCACAGTCAGTCATTCTTACTGCCGATAGCAAGGTTTTCTCTTACATCATCTACATAACAAGTAAAGGGCCTCCTTTTGTTACCAGGTAGAATTCCTAGCCTGCAGCTGATCTTGTGTCAAAGCATCAAGCATTTGCAAGAATTGATCAGGTTTGTGTACATGGTTGAAAATTGTCATTGTTTGAGACACTTGGCAATATACAATATTTTACACCCGAGCCATTCTTTCATTTAGTTTTGCACTCATGTACAAAATAAATTCTGAGATTTTGCATGTTGTGTAAAACCTTGAAATTATACACAGCTCTATTTCAGAAAGGCTGAGGCCTGGACTTTGGTCTATTGCATCAGCTTGTTTCTTCTCTGTTTCAGCCTTTCTGTTGACATTACTTTATGCCAAATGTGGTGCTGTGCACTATGGCCAAACATGCCCGCTCTGGTCTTGTGTCCACATGACATTTGTTACAGAAATCCATATTTGTTCAAATGAAACCTTGTACACCTAAGCTGTGCTGCCATGTCTGTATTTTTTATTTATTTCTTTTGTAGAGGCTTTCTCCTGACAACCTTTCCAAACAAGATAACCTTGTCTTGTTCAAATTGTCGTGAGCTGTACCATTTAACATGCCAACTGAGTCTTGCAGGATTTTGTATTCATGTATGGAGTTGAAGAAGTTTATCAAGTAATAAAATTGAGTTTTCATCACAGGACCATGGTGATGCTTTGAGTTTCAACGCTTCACTGTGCCTGGAAAAGTTGTTCTAACTTGCACGTGTTGTCCAGTCTGGTCCAAAATCTCTAAACGCTTGATGAGGTTTCCATTCTGAACAAGTGCATATGGCAATCTTGGATGAACTCCATAGTGCCACCTTCTGGACAAAGAAACATGGTTTTCTCACATTATGACCTGTATTTACTTCGTACTAAATCATATCAGCCTGATAGTCACGCTCATAACTGTCCTCATGGGCTGTATACAGTTTTGGTCAGTGAACGTCCAATGATGCCGACTTTATTCACCGTGAAACAGGAAGTGGTCTGTTTGGACGAAAGCCAATGGAAAAAAATATATTAAAAAAACACACAAGTTTGTCCTAAAGAGGAGAGGTCAAAGGATGACATCCCCTTCATCAAGGCAAACATTTCATACACTGAAACATGTGGTTTATCTTGAAGTCCACCAATATTTGTTTGAAAATATGAACTCAAATAAACACCTTTTACATGACATGTAATTTTTCAATTAGAGTCACCAAACTGTAGGTGTACATGTTAGCATGATTCATGATTATTTTCAGAAGTGAAAGACTGAATTCTAATTAATTCAAATCATTCTTACAAATTCTAGGTGTCACCATGACCTGGTCCTTGATTATCTTCATCAACTCCTTAAGCATGAACAAGTTTGACATCCCTTTGACCATCGTGACAGGAGATCCACTTCGAAACGTAGAGTCACTTCCTGTCGCCCCTTGAGGACGCTATGAGTCTGACTAAATATGAGCATATGGCTCTGTTCAGAGCAGGACTCTAATCATACACAGGACATGTGAGGACTCTGGGACAATCATGCCAGAGTTATGGAGGGTTGAATTTTCATGATGAAACATCAAAATTCACCACCACGAAGCAGGTTCTCCAATGAAAACTCAAAAGCTTCATCATTAAACATCAGACCAGGGGGAAGATTACTCACAACAAATATGAGGTTGATCCAATTAAATCCCTGGAGGACTTTGTTCAGATATGACGCCTTCAATCCACAAAAATCTGTCCAAAATATCAAATGCAATCCAACATGGTGGACTTCCTGTATGTTTTGGACTTTTTTGTGCAGATCTGCACTCTGCATAAACCTACCAACATGCATGTAGGTAAAACCCATATGAAGGGCTCCATTTTTAAAATTTTGAAGGGGGCGCTGTTGAGCCATTATTCCACACCAAGCTTCCAAAAAACAGTTTTTTAGTCAAGGGAGAAAAAAGAAATTAAATAAAAATAAATAAAGAATAATAACAATAATAAACAGAGCAATTACAATAAGGATCTAAATGAATAAATTAAACTCCATATAATTATTTTACCAGAATAGGCCTACATTAGTATTAGGAATTTGATTATATAATATATGATAAAAGCCTGCATCAACCCGGGGGACATTTTTCAGCATTAAGCATTTGTATTTAAAATACTTACAGCACATTTTCACTATAACCCTGACATTGTGTTATTGCACAGCTTTAGTTCTATAGTGTCCAAAGAGTAATTTCAGTGACATATATGAAACCTTCCTTCACCAGTACTCTATTAAGTTGTTTTTCTTTCATGACATCAGCAAGAATTAACAAATTAAATAACTTTCATCAATTTATTCCTTAATCCATTTAATTCCACATTTTCCCTTCAAAATAAGTGTATGCATTTCAATTGTTAGACCTTTCTAACGCATAATAACTTTTTCATTTCATGTTAGTTATGTTGGTGAAAATGTAGGTTTTATACTCAGCAACAATTGTTGCTGGTGGGAAATCACGTAGCCTAAATTTACACAAATTCTTCAGTTTGACCAATTTATACATACATAAAAAAGAGAGAGATAAAACATCACAGTCAGTTTTAAATGCGTCTTTGTCAACTGTAAACATGACTGTGATGTAGCACACCTCACTTTGGGGTTCTTTTAAGTCTAGAAAATCCAAAACGTCAGATTGTTTTAAGCAGTATAAAACATAAAATAAAAAGCAAAAGCCTTTGACATTATGTCTATGTTGCAAGCAGGCATAAAATTCGAATTATTCATCTGTAGTAGAGCCTTTAAAAATATATATATGTACAAAATATTTCAGTTATTGCTGTTCCTTAAGGTATATTTACTTTTTTCCTTTTGTACAAGTTTGATGGCAGACGTCTCTTTCCAGAGGTGCAGCTGGTTACATGGCATTAGTACAGTTTAGAGGAAACAAGCTATTATTTTATTTTGAAAACTTCTTTAGCTGCCCAAAGCCAAAACAACATTTTTAGAGAAAAAGAAAAACAACAACAATTGCTGCTGGTGAGATCAAACGGGTTAATTCTGTTTTATTTAACAGGAATCAGGCTGAAAAATAATAAGAATTCACTCATTTTCATCATTTTTCTGAAACATGTGAATCGGCAATTTTTAAATTTGTAAGCATCGTTGCAATGACGTGTTTTAGATGTTCGTCATATTATTATCTCTTTAAAAAAGCTTGATTGCATAAATTCTGTTTCTTTGTCTTAAAACGTTTTTTTCTTCTTCAAGTGTAGAGGCAAAATGCCAGTCCAGCAGGGTTAACCCCACCCCGTTGATGTCGTCAGGTGGGCGCGGTTTAATTTCTCCGCCACCTTAAACGGTGATAGGCCAGATTTGGCCACGTGATGAAAAGTAACCAATCGCCGCAAAATGCGATGAGCCAAAAGCCCAAGTATGTGTCTGTGAAACTGAATATCGGTGACGTTTGCTGGGTGCTGTGCTGTGTTGTCACCAGCTGTTGGAGGGGAGACCGAGGAAAAGTGGGCGCTTCTCGGCAGATTGCGTGCTTTGCAAACGGACAGCAAAGCGTACGGCCGAGCGTGGATCCGAGCAGATGGCACTTTGAGACGGATGGAAGCTCCGGAGTGTCCCGGTGTTAGTGTCCGTTACATAACTGAGCCAAGCGATTACACAAAAACTGTGATAACAGGTCGCAGTTGAATGTCCCCCCATTTCTCTCTGCAGTAAGTCAAACGATGTCTTTACTCAGCTTAAATGAGCATATTTGAGTTTCTGGCTGGCCTGGAGGTGTTTGTTGGGGATCCTTTTGTTTATAGACAACTTACAACACACCATACTGGGATGGATGAGCAAACGTTTCTTACCTTGTTTAATCTTGTCAGCTATTTGTTTACCAGTTTATCTTGAGGCCAGATATTATTCTGTATATGCTTTTATTCTTTAATGTCAGCTACATATTTTCTTTTTTCCTTCATACAACAGCCTGAGGAAATGGTGTGCTGATTGGCTGGAAGGTGTAAATTAAGATCATTATTAGAGTAAATTGTGCACTTGATCAAATACTGCACATAGGAATTGATTTTAGGTAAAATTACTAGGCCTGTAGCTATGAAAGACAGATCTTTGTGTTACACAAAGAGAGATGGTGATTTGAATTTTAAATTTATGCAATGTTATGTTCATGTTGAGAATGACATTTTTAAAGGAATGAAGAAGGTAAGGAGTGGTCCAGGGCAAAAAAGTTCATCAGTAAGTGTGAGCATCTGAATGAAGGCAAAAAAAAAAAAGTTTTAAGTTTCCTCAGTTTGCAGGTCTGGTGCTTTCAGGTATGTGTTAACACAACAGCAAAGAGGAAAGCCATCAGCAGTGATTTCTAAGGTCACTACTGATGTCTGACTTCAGATCAGTCAGGGAAGGACAAAAGGGCCTTCCATCTACGAACCCCTGTCATTAACACTGATGACAGTTATATCTGATAAAACATCAAACGAATGAAAAAAAAACAAATAACTTGCATCCCAGTTAAACATACTTTAAATCATGCTCTTGGTTTCTTACGGATTTCTTAAGCGCCTGAGAGGTGACTTGTTGTAAATAGGCACTTTATAAATAAAATGATTTGAATTCAGTTTAAAGTTTGTGTACCTATTTTTCTGTTTTGAAATGAAGATTTTGATTTCTTTGTCTGATTTCCTTCAGAGTGAAATCAAACATCCTTATCAGTAAAATTAAGTAACATGTAAAATTCAGAAAAGATAAATAAAACCTAAGTCTATGTCTTAAAGACAAAAACACATGCAGTACAGTCCAAAGTAAAGTGTGGTGAGGGCACACTTTAAGAGCATGCAAGTTAATTATGCTTCCTAAATAACTATGCAGAACTTGTAGAGATGCGGTTGCATATTGTTAATGCTTCTTTTCCCTTTTTCTTCTCAGCTTACTGACAGTTACACAAGTTCACATAGAGTCTATCAGGACAGCTCCATCATGAACGTGGGCACAGCACACAGTGAGGTGAACCCAAACACCCGAGTGATGAACAGCAGGGGGATGTGGCTGTCGTACATCTTGGGCATCGGCCTCCTTCATGTCATCCTGCTCAGCATCCCCTTCGTCAGCGTACCCGTCGTCTGGACCCTCACCAACCTTATTCACAATCTGGTGAGTGCTCAGGAGTACCAGCAACACATTTTCATTAAATGAGTCACACTGAAGGATATGAGCGGGGCAGCGTTGGCTTAGTAAGAGAGGTCAGGATGCCATGAATGAAAGTAACATGAGTAAGAAGTGACATGTCTCTGCACCGTTGCTTTCTGCTACACTGCTCTTTGTTGATAAGTCAGAGCCCATAATGATTCAGTTGGTTTTTTCATGTTGATTCATGCACCAGTAACTCACAGTCTTTCTGGTGCTCACTTCCTTAAAGGTTTTTATATTAAATACATCTATATTATGACATATGTATATTTGTGCTTTTGATGTGTTGACTTTGAGTTTAAGAGGGGATCTAATCTTATGAACATTTGGGGTTTAAACAATAGAAAGAGCATGTGAACGCTGAAGTTAATAACTATTCTTTTCCCTTATCTAGTCTGCTTTTAATGCTTTTATATATTGTAACAGTGCGCTATTTTATATGTGTGTCTTTTCTCCATTGCAGTGCATGTATCTACTACTTCACACGGTCAAGGGTACCCCCTTTGAGACCCCAGACCAGGGCAAGGCTCGCCTCCTCACACACTGGGAGCAGATGGACTACGGTGTGCAGTTTACTGCTTCCCGCAAGTTCCTCACCATCACACCTATTGTCTTGTAAGTCTGCTGGGTTTAGGGGAACAGCTCATCATTGAGGGTAGGTACAGGTTCAAGAACTCGCTCTGAAGCAAACCTGAGCCTGTGTCCTACCGGGCGCGGAGGCCTTGCTGTCTGGCTCCGCTACAGATTTCATGAGTTTTCAGTGCGTTCCGAGGATTTCAGGAACGCTTGTAAGCTGCAGCGCTGCGCCTCTTGTTGGACCACTCTCATTGTCATGAGTGGCCGTGGTTCTCAGCAGCTTGTGCAACGCAGCTGCACCGCAGTGTTTCCGCGCCCCGCGGGACCCAGAGGTACGATAGTGGAACATTACTGCACCTCAAGCAAGCACATTAGGTCACAAAGAAGGCATGGCTAGATAACAGACGGTCAGAATGAGTCCTCCTACATTAACTTCATTTAATAAGGGCAGCTTGAGTTCAGACTGAACTTGCACGCAGTTGCAAGTTGATTTCAAGTTTTATTTTTTTAAAGAACTTTCCATTATAAAGTGTGCTTCACATGTACTTTTCGTTTTGAGTTTGCACCTCACAAAGAAGGTCAATAGATTACCATCCCTGCTGCTTCCTTATTATTCAAGTCCACAAATTGATGAGGGGCTTAGTGTTTGCAGACGTGCCTCGTATTGCTTTCATGGCCTTTTCAGTTCTTATTAAACACCAGCGTTCCCATTTTACAAGAGGCATTCTGGCTCCCTGGGGTTAATTTGTCAGCGCAGCATGAATATTGTACCGAGAGCAGTTTTGCAGGTGTACTCTTTGGTTTTGCACTCATTCGTCATGATGCTTTGTAATGTGAACAACAAAGAAACGTTTGTTCCATCCGCCACATACGGAGAAACTCTTTTTTTTTCTTCTTAAAAATCTTGCTTTGTATGTTTTGTCTGTGAACCTGCACAAAGCCTCTTTCTCAGCTCACAGAACTGTTTATATCACAACAGTAGTCACTTTGCTTTGGCTGATGATATTTAATCATGTTTAGGGTCTCAGTGAAAGCTTATCACAAATTCAAAAGCTGGGGCACTTTTTGTGATTGTGGAAATGTTGTTGCATATTCTGAGGAAAGATATAATGCTACTGAGTATTTGAAAGCAGTGTTTGGTAAAGGTTTCTCTCTACTGAGGACTTGGCTGTCTTCCGAAGGCTTGTGAACCACATGACTCGTCTTTGCAGGCAGAGTTGTTGCAGACTTCAAAGAAATGTAGTCTTCACATTCATGCACTTTGTTTGTAACTCTACGCCTGTAATCTTCCTCTCTTATTTATCTTTGATTCAGGTATATATTAACCAGCTTCTACACCAAATATGACAGAGTCCATTTTGTGGTCAACACCGTTTCCTTGCTCACTGTACTCATTCCCAAACTGCCGCAGCTGCACGGCGTGAGGATTTTTGGGATTAATAAGTACTGACAGGATGGAAGAGGAGCCCTCCGTCCCCACGCCCCCCTTGGACTGCTGAGAGCATAGCGTTGGGCCTCTGGTGAGGACCGATGGCCCTTTGGCGCCTTATTCTGCTACACAGTTCTCTTAAAGAAACCCACTGAGGATACTGCCATGGTACCAAACCCAGTCAAGGAGATGTGAGGCACTACAGAGAAAGCACAAAGGGCAAAAAGTAACATTGTGATTAACTAAGTTTTGTTTTTTTACAGACACTTTGAAAGCATCTTTAAAGGTAGAGTTTCTTGTTCTATAGAAGTTCAACTTTTTATTTTCTTTTTTTATGTAACTGGTGTTGGAAGGAGAGGACGGTGCAGTTGCACAAACATCTCGTGCCATTTTACACCACTGGCACAGTCATTCTGTGTGTAATGATACCCTGCTGTATTTATTCAGCTTCACTCCCATGTGTAGCTTCCTCTCTCTTGAGGTCTGTGGGATTAGAAGGGAGCAACAATAGTACACTGAAGTGATAAGGGACTTGCGAACTGCTGCAGAGGCAAGGCACAAGGAACCACAAGGTTTATATTTGGCTTTCCCTGCTCTGCTCGAGGTCAAGATTGGGAAGTGAACCAACTCTTTATTTTTATCTGACCATTTCCATACTTGGACATGTCTTGTCCTGGTTTGCAGATTGAGTGAGCAAGAGCACTCTGCTGCTCCAGATTAATCAACAGTCCTGCAATACCAGTTAACCCATTAGACCTCATGTAGCATATGGGTATTTATACTGGCAGTTGCATGCTAAGAGAGCACTCCAGATCTAAATGGGTTAAGAGATAAGTAGTTCTGTCCTTTTCAAATAAGCATGTGTTCCTATACATAAGTGCTCAGGATCCATTGCTTTAGCTGCTTTCGGTTAGCAATTGACACACTTACCAGCGTTTTAGGTACACTAATGTAATCCAGCACATTAGACCTGCATTAGGACTCATAATACTGAAGAAGCTTCTCATGTTTCATTTGCTTCCATTCATGTTAGAGATGCACCGATTGACAGATCCTGATTTTCTTTTTTCTTTTTTACATTTTCTTAAAGGTGTGACCGACTGATTGAGATTATAGCCAATGAGCGAGACGGTCCTCTCTCTGAACCTCAACATAAATGTTAACATAAAACACTTCTGGTTGATGCACAGAGGTATAGAAACAAATGAAATCCAGCTGAGAAGGAATTAAAGTGAATCCCCCTTGTTTAACTGAACACAGCTTGATGAAAACAGGCTGTTCGTTTAAACACTTCTGCTAAGGCACCGTTTGACTATTATCTCCTGTCCAGTATTATGTTTTTCGGCTAGAGTAGAGATTTTGTTTTATATATATGAAACCTCACTCCTAAACCATAGATCCTCCAATGACAGGAACTACTTTTTTCGCTATTGATATCAGTGAAATATATCTTAGCTGTCTTTCACATGCTTGTGCCATTTAAGGTTTAGAATAATTCTCATTAGTTTTAAGGTTCGTGGTCATGGGCCTTCTACCTGCTTTGTAATCAATCAGCCCACTAAATCTAGTTGTTCCAGATATTTTATCCATTGTTACAACTAAATATAATGAGGTACATATTATTTGCTGCTGTAATATCCATATTTCCTGTTCCCCTATTTCCAAACCTATTATAAACTCATTTAGACCCTTTTTAACCACAGTCGGTCTGTGAACGAGGATACGAGGTGTGGCTCTTAGACCTGGCGGTTTGCTCTGTCCGTCACCAATCATGAGGCTGTTGTTTTTAAAGTGCCTCTTCGTTTCTCTCATTTCTGTTCCCTGAAATAAGATGCATTCACGTTCTCAAAGCCGACGCTGCAGTTAAAGGTTAAAATGTTTTAAGTTAAAACTCCATCAGACTTGGTAGAGAATAATATTATATAAATGTCAGTGTAAGGCCAACAACAGGCTAAATGTCGTTTTATCAGAAAGCAGTTAAAGCTGCAGAATAAAAACCCACGATCCGAGGATTTTGTTCATAATTATTTATGTTTCCTCGCATCTATTGAAGAACCTCATGTTAAACTGCCCACAACATTCTAACTCATTTTGTAAATAATATTGAAAATATCAAGTCTGAAATCCGACCTGGATTTCCATCTCCTGAGGGAATTCTTCCCCTTTCACACAGTTTCAAAAGAATTTCCCAACAAGAGTTACAGTTGGTGACCTCCTCAAGATAGTTTGCACACGGCGGTTTAAGAAAGCTTTCCCTAGAGAAGCATTGACTGTAATTTTCTTGGCCTTTTCTGATTTATTTATTTTATTTTTTTAGTACGTCTGATCTGCCAGTTGTTATATACTTCCTAAAGATTTTTTTTTTCTTTTTTAAACTGGGTGAGTTCAGCAGAGTGATGTTGTTTTAAATGTTGAATTCAGTTTGTTGTTTTTGGCTGTTGATCCTCCATAGTTTATATTTACTTTATACTAGTCTTGGATATTCTGTACTTTAAACTGACTGATAAAACCTATTTTATCTCAGTGTCTCATCAGCTGCGATTCAGTCAGAGTCAAGTCAGCTGGAATCTGGCAACACCTGGTGCACTCGTCAGTAGTTGGTGCATCCCCGTGATTCTCCACCGTCAGCCACGTTCCCTGGTCTTCTTCGCCACAGTTTCAGGCCTTTGTTAATTCGGCTGCTAAATAACTCAGATTTTGCCTCCTTTAAGGAACTATAAACCATCACAAAACTGTATCTTTTGTTCTCCTTCAGTATTATCGCTACAGTTGATAGCATATTTGACTATTATATTTATTTGAATTGATATAAGTGTCTAGTTTTAGAGCACTTTATAAAACAGACGGCACTCGTAAAAGTAAGTAATCCCCTACTGCTGAGTTACTGAAGCCGTTGCTCAGTTTTAGTGCATACACAATTGATTTTTGCTGTTGGCACCGTTTATCACATCCACTTCTTGCATCTTTCAGAGTTGTGGCTCAGAGTTAAGACGACTGCTCTTTTTACTTTTTACATCTGTTCCACACAGAAGAGAACGTTTTGCGTCGCTCAGGATTACTTTACCTCTTCCAGCGGCCCAGCGGAGCAGCGGTGTGCCAGCAGGGTCATTTCCAGACGTTGTTCTCTTTTCATCTGCTATTTGAACAAACCATCATATGGTCTTGACACTCGGCTGTAGAGTCGAATAAAACACATAGATCCCAGCAGCCTTGCAACTATCATAGTTTGTCTTTCTAGCATTCAATCAAGAGTGGCCCAAAATATCCTTAAACACAATGATGATGATAAACTGAAGATAATTTGGTTTAGTTTTAAATAATCTGTTAAATTCCATCCACATAGTCTGTCAAATGATATCAAACTATTTGATTGTGAATCATTTATTATTTAATCCTTACCTCAGTTTTGATGCTCAAGTGAAACGTAGTCAGATATGTTTTTTTTTGTTGTCTTTAGGTGGTCTCTGAAATTAGGCCGTTTAGTTTAACTGTCTGTGGAAACATCCATGTACAAATGTATGTGTCACAGTGAGTGTGATACGTTTACTTAGAAAGGAGTCAGGCACTGGTCAAGCAGGAAATTGATCTGTTATGGAAACCAGTTGAGCAATCGGTGCATCCCTAATTTCACATACGAAGGTAGCAGTTGGAAATGTTACAAATAATTTTCCATACAAAAAAATCATGTGATAAGAACAGTTTTTTATATATATCTATACATACATATATATATATATATATATACACACACACACATATATACATATATGTATATATGTGTGTGTGTGTGTATGTATA
>JBAMYA010000011.1:10275407-10341253 GCA_037176975.1 Arrhamphus sclerolepis | reverse complement strand
GGGGAGAACATGCAAACTCCACACAGAAAGACCCCTGTGGAGGCTCGAACCAGGAACCTTCTTGCTGTGAGGCAACAATGCTAACCACTAAGCCACCGTGCTGCCTGGCAGCAAAACATTCAGGTATAAATAAGTTAGCATGTGTTACTGGAGGAGGTTGTGTTGCTGGAATGCCGTGATAGACGGTGTCTGTTTCACATTGTTGCATGTGTGTATAAACGCCTGCATGCACCCACATTCTCCTTCTGTAAGTCAAGTACGCACATGTCATTTTTATTCTTTTTAGAAACGAGAGCGTTTGCTGCTCTGCGTATCTGTGAACTCCTCTTACCTTTCTGTGCTCATGGGAGCCGCTCACATGTGTGCCTGTGTTTAATGTGCGCGCCACTTCCTGCAGCATAGCCTGTTTATGTGACAGCATCATGGGTGTGTGGCTCTATTTTGAATACAGGATCAGTCAGGTGTGAAGGGGCCTCTCTGCCACCTGTGCTCCATAACGGCTGTCCTGTATCTGGTCCAACAGGACCTTGTCCTCCTCCAGCCGAGCAGCTGCTTTTTAAAAACATACAAATCCTGGTCCGTACCAGCTAGCATCTTATAGGTGACATTCAGTGCATTTCAGTAATATTTTGTCTTTGCTGCCCAGAACTAAACATAAGACAAGCAAACAGGAGTCTGTTTTGTCTTCTTTTTGTGTGCTGTTTGAATGCATCCACAGAGCTGAGACTAAAGATGGGCCTCTGGACTGTGCGCCAAAATACTAAGAAGCTACAGCTGACGAGGTGAAACAAACTTGAAGAAGAAATCACAGATGTTAGTTTATGAGGCAGAGTGTTTCCCAGCATGCTTTCATGCTCAGATGACAGAGACAATGTGGACGGGAGCATCCCAGACCATCAGGTACCTGATCTGATCATGCACAAACCTTCTATTAGAGTCGTCCTGTCGTGGTCACAGTTGATGCACATTAACTTATTTACATGTGCAAAAGTTAGCGCTCACTCTTTTAATCCTAAATCCTCATCCCAGAAGGTCTTAGTGTCCAGCAAAGACAGCTTCTGACTGACGCATTATTTGACAAAAATGAAGTCGCAAGGGAAGGGAAAAAAACAACATATGGAGCATACAATACAAAGCAGCCTGAGAATTCAGTAGCTCAGCTTGAAGTAATCGTTTCTTCTATGACTTTATTGAGCTCACATCACTGTGGAGGACGTCTGGCCTGTTCGTCCTGACAACATTACTTCAGCTGATGAAGGTGAGGTTTTCAGGCACACAGTTTAAGTTTGAAATAGTTTGAGTTCTGGACTTTGAGTAGGCCATACCAAAACCTTGATTTCTCTCTCTTTCTTTTTCTTCTGATAGATTTACTGGTGATTTTGATCTTTGATCTGAAGCATAACTATAACTTTTATTGGACCAAACTCTAAAATAATAATAACAATAATAATAATTATGCATAAACAGGACGTTGTGGTTTACTCTTCCACATAAACATTAATTGTACATTTTACTTTGTTGCCATAGAATTTAATATTTGGCGTACGTTGTCGTAGCATTATATGGTCTGACCTTGGATTAAATTTGCTGCAACATCCAGTGTAACCTGTCTCACTGAGCGTTGAAAGGGTTTGGAAATGTTTGTATCCGTTTCCACATTGATGCTGCTGCACAGCCAGTACTTATGTCTTCCCCTCATGGCATTGTGTTAACACACACCTGAATGCTTCAGACCAGCAAATTGCAAAAAAGAAACTTGTGTAAATAATGGTGCTGTGTTGTTGATCTGAGGTTCAGACCTATCAGAGAGTTTTATTTTGTCTTTTAAAAAACAGATAAAACACACAGGGTTAAAGATGATGGAACTTTTGTGTATGACAGTAAATTGTGCACATGCTAACCTGGACATAAAGGAATCACGCAGGCACACTCGCATACCTTCACCGCCGCAGCTACCCTGCAACACAGCTCTAACACTTATTTTATAGAGCCTACCCGATCATTATGCACATTCCAGCGCAACAAGGCAGAAACAAAGCAGAGGTGGTGGTGAGAAGCCGCTGACAGCCGGCCTGGCCTCTTCTCTGCAGGGTCCTGCACTCATCATACGAGACGCTTGGGTGTACGCTGAATTACGATCACGCTGCAGCGACTCGTCAAACAAGTGAAAGTGTTTCCACTGCCTAAATGTGTTTAACAGGCTCTGCATCGACTATCCACACTTTTTTTTTTTTTAAAAACAAAACACATGTATGTGGAAGCAGATGTAGCAGATTTAAAGAGAAATAACTGTCACATATTGGTGAAACGCTGCCTTGATTCTCTTGTTTCTTCCTGAAAATTTGATGCTTACAAAGTTTTTTGTCTGTTTCTAATTGCTGAGCTACCTGGAAATGTTACGAACAGACTTCCAAAGAGACAAGATTATCTTCAA
Organism: Arrhamphus sclerolepis; assembly: GCA_037176975.1. Lineage (NCBI taxonomy): Eukaryota > Metazoa > Chordata > Actinopteri > Beloniformes > Hemiramphidae > Arrhamphus > Arrhamphus sclerolepis. Next base: position 10,338,819 of record JBAMYA010000011.1, on the reverse strand, counting down.
ATTATTTGAGCAAATACACGCAGGCTGCAAACTCCGGATGAACTCACACACTACAGAAAAACATTTCTCTGCTGCATAATACTGTCTGTTGCCTTTGGACTGATTCTGTGCATGTGTGTTTGAGTGTGTGTACGTGTGAAGCTCCATGAAAGGAAAACAAAGAGACTGCATGGAACAGATGAAGTGATTGAGTAACTGCTTCGCTTTATTCCTCGGGGAAGTTTGCAGTGAAAACTCCAAACTGTGCTCTCTGACAGATTTGGCTCTCATCGCTTTCTTTCACGGCTTCACTCAAACTGCTGCCTTTCTTCTGTCTTGTAGTCATCATCTTGTATCAGTTTCTCCTTCAGAGAGTAAGTGCAGCATCAGGCATTGGCGAGCGTGGACTCCAGGGCGCTGCATCTGCACGCCACCTGATTGGACGTGTTTGTAGGATTGAAGAACCTCCGTGGGCATCTGTCCACCGTCCATGTCTGTTCCCTGAAAGGGTTTGCTGCTAATCAGATCCAGGACCACACAGGCGTTCGGGGGAGCCGGTTGGGAATCTGGGCCCCTTTCCGCAGTACCCCAACATGACTCCCAACAAAAATCACCTTCCAGTCCACTGGCTCTACCTTTGTGGTCTCCCCCTCTGCCACCTTCTCCTCTTTCACAGAATCTGCTGTGCAGCCAGGAAAAGACTGAGGTGTAAGGTGGGCGTAGTTATGGCCCCGTGGCGCCCGGGGGCTGCCAGAGACTGCATCACAACCGTGGGTGGGAGGGATTTTCAGGTTGAGGGGCACATGTTTAGGTCTGCAGTGAGTTTTTGTAGGTGCGTATGTGTATCTGTGGTCTCTTTACGGTATGTGTTTTATTGCTCATTACTGAGGTGGCTAAGATGTGGAGACGAATGGGTTGAAGGGCTTTTTCTTTTTTTTTTGGGGGGGGCATAAGGTGTGTGGTTGGAGATGAAGGTTGGGAGGGGCTGACTTCAAGACACCTGTATCCACACTCAAATATGAGCCAAGATAATCATGTCAGGAGGACGTGCAGAAGGGTCTGATTCACATTAGACACAGATTTGTTTCACAGATTCCAAAAATCAATATTAATGCTTCTTGCTAAATGTAGCGTATTGATGGAGTGGAAGACGGAGCAATTTGAGCTTTGAGCCTGCAGCGCACTCAGGCTTCTCTGTTTACTATGCTACTGTGGAATGTTGTTTTTAGAAACAATGATAAGACCACAAACTAGCAGAGCCCAGAGTGTGCTGTGGAACAATGCGAGATGATTTTACACGTGTTTATACTGCAGCACAAATTAAACTGGCTGTCACTAAACCTATTAACATCGTCTTGTCCCTCCCCCCTTTGGCATACACAAAAGGAAAAGCCAAAATGCACGTTTGAGATTTAATTCAAAAGGTAAAAATTTATTTCCAGACATCTGGCTTTCATCTTAAACGTATAAAAAGACAATATGTAGACTGTGAGCATAGCTAAATAGAAATAATAATGAACCATGATGATCACGGTGTGGAGCTCCACACTCCAGCCTGCAGCCAGACCCTCCTTCAGACCTCTGCACCTAAACCCTGCCCTCCGCCGGGCACAGAAGCCCCATGGTCCGGTTACACCGCACCAGCTGTGGCGAAATGTGGCGTTCTAGTCCCGCCAGAGAGCGGTCCCACCAGCAGTTTACAAGCTACTCAGAACCGCCGAACATCCGCTCTGTTCCACTACAGATGTGTGCCGAGTCTATTTTGGTGCCCAGCTGCAACTCAAGTTACACACAGCAGGAAGTCATAAGGAATGGAAATCTGGTTAATTTTCAAAATAAAACACCACGAGCAGGCTGCGACGGACACTGATGTTACGTTACGGCGCTCAGGCTGCGAGGAAGCAGTTCAGAGGGTTTCAACCACATAGAGATTTTAATTCTGGAGATGCAAAAGCATTTTTATAATGATGAAAGCAGAAGGGCCAGTGATGATATGTCAATTTCTGCATGATTGTCACGCTCTAGGATCATACCCAGAACCCCCCCTCCCTCCTCTGGGCCTTTCAGTCGGTGGTGTCCTCAAGCTTTACTAAACATTTCCAGACATCAGAATGGTTCTAAATGCTTTTTACCATCTGCATTAAAGAGCTCCAAGATGGACAAAACTGACATGGAGAAGTTTTATTCCTCCGCGCAATATGAAAATGAATCATGTGTTGTAAAGGTTGTATCATTCTAGAATGATCAGATTGTTGTTGTTTGAACGTGAAAAAGACATTATGCTCTTTTTGTATGTAAAGCATACTTTCTTGAAGACGAATGCTGTATTACTGGTTTTGCAAACCAAACACAAAGGCCTGAGTACTTTGCCTGAGACGTAAGTTAGATGAATAGACTGGTGGACTCACCGTGGCACCATTGTATTCATGTAATACTCTTTCATCACTGCAGGCAACAGTCAATGATCTCACATGTCACGACAGATTTAGCTCGTGCCCTTGATGGCGCTCAGATCTGGGTTTGCAGCACTTGTTCTGTCACTAAGTATTGTGTCCGCAGTTGTAAAGCACTGCAGCGCATGCTTTTGGTTAACATCATCTTTGCCGCAGCTAAAAGATTTCCATACAGCCGATGTTGCTTTAATTTTGGTGGTCAAGCCTCCCTTATGTGCTACTTTCATTTCTTCTTTGTTCATTTTCTTTCTTTGATCATCCAAAACCTGTTTGTCATTTGCTAGTGGTTTAAAAGAAAGAAAAACAAAGTATATTATGTTATATTAGATAACTCTCTAATAGATTACAGTCGTGCACACTGGGTTCAGCTCCAGTTTTCTCTTGACGTCAAGCTTTGCCTTATCTGAAACTGCAGTGATGAAGCTGAAATCTGATATAGTTCATTGACTATAAAACTGTAGTTCTCATTCACAGTGTTCGTGCATTCAGCTGACGTTACACAGTGAAATAATTTGATTTGTATCCACCACTGGAAAGAGTAAATTAATGATAGGCAGCTGATAATTAAATGAACCTTCATTTCTGGATCCAGGATGAAATGAGATCTGTGTTTCAGAAGAGGATTGTAACTACAGTATATCCCTGTATTTTGTAACGTCAAAACCTGGCTATCAATCTATGTTCTGCACCAGTTTCATCCTGTTCAGGGTCTTGGAGAGGTGTGTCACCTTGGTAACCACTCATGCAGTTGTGATGTAGTCGCATGTGAGATGCATCTCAGTATTTACAGACAGAAATGAGTATGTGCTCACTGTCCAGTTTGCACGCTTTTATTTTGAAACTGCAGCATTTTCGACCATTGATGAGCATAATTAATGCGTTTCTCCAAGATGTTGATACAGGAAGACTAATTTTTGTTTTCTTTTCCTTTCTTTTCTTTTCTAATGAAGAAAAAAATATACAAAGTAAGTTGTCAACAATAAATGTTAATTGTAAATAATTCTGCCAGTGACTTTATTGCTGTTTATTATCAGCACAGCAAACCGGCTGTTACACTCTGCTGTGGAATGTTGTAGGAAATAAAGAAAATGCTTTTCACAACTGAAGAATAGCATTTTTTTTCTAAAGAACATTTTTGATGCTTTATGGAAAGTACGTTTCTGCCTTGAGGAGGCGACCGTCACCATGTAGTCGTGCAGGAAAGGAAAGGCTTGTGCTCTGCTGTCAGTTGTCCAGCATGTTGCTGCTTTAACGCTGATTTTTATTAACTTACTTTTATCATCTACCCAGAGCATGGCCAGATTTTCTTTCCCGCACGAGTTCACCTGTCCTGTTTGGACCCGGAGGAGTCTGGCGGGGAGATCATGACATGAGGACCGAGCTGACTGTGCTCACTTGCTGCGTTTGAGATTTCAAATATTGTCAGAAAGACCTCAGCGCCGTCACCAGATGCAGCTCACGCAGCAGCACTCAGACACATTATCTCATAGCGCCAGGGTGGGTAGTTCAGGACGAAGCCGCACACAGAGCAGCGTGAAACGAAAATGACAAATTAAAGTTCAAAGTCATCAATTACACACACTTTGTTTTTTTGTTTTTTTATCCTCTGTGGCGATGGAAGAGCTGCATCGGGATGTTTCTGTCCCCACGGGGATTATCGCAAACCAATCTCAATTTGTTGAGGTTTCTCAGTGTCGCTTAATAATTTGCACATGTTTATTTGTGCCCTTGTGTATGTGCCTGAGGCCAATCTGGTTTGTTATATTTGAGTTGCGGCTGGTGCCTGGATCCCACGTCCATTTAGAAACTGGAAGAATGTGGATGCACGAATACTCACAAGAGACGCTGTCTGGCTTCTAGAGAGCAGTATGACATGAACGTGCTTTAATGGAAAAAACAAACAAAAAAACCATAATCAGCGCGTTTGCAGTGAATGTCCAGTGTACAAATATACAGTGACGAGTTGTCAAGCAGCGGTTGTTTGTGTGTCAAGTATCAGATGAACAAAACAATGAGGAAGAACTGGTTGCTTTTATGAATAAAAGTGTGAAAAAGGGAAATGAAAACTCAATGTTTTTTGTTTGTTTTTCTTTTGTTTTTTTTTAAAGTCTTCTTGCTTTTTCCCAGTACTCTGTCTTTATTTTGGGAAAAGAAGACCTCTCCTGGGAGCGTTGGCATGGCAACAGTGTGGGTAGAGCAGAGGAGAGGGATGAAGTAGAGGCAGAATAGAGTGAGTGCCCAGCCAGCTGGCACAGCTGGATAAAGTTGCCTCGTCTGTGTGTGTGTGTGTGTGTGTGTGTGTGTGTGTGTGTGTGTGTGTGTGTGTTTTAAAGTGTGAGCGGCCAGTCTCGCCGCAGACAGACTACTTCTCCTCTGCCAGTCTGTGTCAGCATTACCACCTCAGTCACCCTCAAGTTGGATGCACTTGAAGCATAAACTAACGCAAACATGAATGAAGTAAAACATGTGGACTCATTTATTAAAAATGGTATTTCCTGCCCTCCTAAAACTTCTATTTATACCACCTACACACATTCGGCAATACAATTAGTTGCATGTTTTTTTTTTCTTTTCTTACCTCAAGCAGCTTAAATATGTCTCTCTCAAGCAGCTGATGACTTTCAGTTGCAGCAGTGGCAAATGTGAGCGTAGCGTTCGCTTGAATCAATAAAGTTTTTAAGACTTGTGGTAAACTTGCAGTTTGACAAAGCGTTCACATCCGTTTATGATGTGTAATACCGGAGGTCTCCACTTGGGGGCAGAATGCAGAGCCAAAGTGAGAAATACAACCACATACAAGAGGCAAGAAGTTATTCTGTTTGTGTGTTTGTTTTTTCATGGTCACAACCACACAAAATGAACAGCAACAACACGGACTGGAGATGTTCTAATAGGCCGTAAAATCAGAATCGTCGGGATAAAAGAAACGCTGACGGTACTTGTTGGTGACTTGTTGTGTCAGGCTGCCACCCTGCTTCAACACAGCTAACACTGCACACTGTAAGTGGTTTAATGTAAAGGTTGTAGCTGCAGAAGAGCCTTGTGAAAGTTCACTTGTGGTCAACTGTTAAACTGGTCTATAGCGCCTCTAGAGTTCAAGTGGATACTGCATCTTATGTGCGTATTTTCTGGAGGACGTGCGTGACCAATGTGTCAAAATAAAGCTGGATACGTGTCAGCCCCGATGCATTTGTGTACATGCTGTAAATGGCCTACGATGACTACAGAGATGCACATCTGTTGCCCCTCAGACTTCGACTTTAAATCTTCACTTTTAACACCTGTAACGTTTTAATTTCCACAGCAGTCGGTGGTTATTGTGAGAACTTGCTTCACCTCAGAGGTCGCAAGCAGAGCACAGAGGGCTGGACAAAATACAGGAGAGACAGACGAGTGTTGTTCTGGAAGGTTTATTGAGAAGAGGCTAGCCGATGTTAAAAAAAAAAAAAAAAACATTTGACAGCTGTTAAAAGAAAGTAGGATCTCTGCGGCTCTCACAAGTCTACCTGAAGGCTTCTTTTTCTAGAAAAACTTCCATCTGTCCACAAGAGCCTTTATGTCTGAGCCTGCGAAGAAACTAAAAACATGAACTTAAAACCTCACGTATCCATAGGAACGCATTTAAAAGGTTTGATGTTGACATATGTAGTGTCAGGTCATCGTAGGTCAAAGAGGGAAAAATACAACTGCAAGTATTGGGGGGAAAAAAGAGGCACAAAAAAAATGTTTTCCAAAGCCAGTCACATTCTTGGCAGCAACTTGACTTTTCGTTGCCAAAAGTACGATGGGAAGAAGAGGGATGAGAGAGAAGAGAAAGTGGAAGTGAGAGGGAGACTGTGCAGTGTTTATTCTTTGCTTCAGTCTCCAGTTATTGCAGTAATGATCACAGTAATGACTGTTTTTTTTAATGTACAACAAAAGTTTTCAGAATTCAGATAAAGTTTGGATGATTTAAAGAAACACCTTTTTTGTTTTCTTTCTGAAGGTACTGTGCAGGAAGTCCAGGTGTCTCGTGTGGATTTAAAGTGTCTCAGGTTTCAAACAAATAGGCTGAGTAATTACCTCCTTGTCATGAGGTCACGGTAATGATGTGCAGAAGTAATTAGGGAAAGACAACTGTGCTGCTGAGAGTCTGACTGTGATGGCAGTGACGTGGGCCTGCTGTGGTCTCATTACTTTTCTCTGTTAGTTGGAAAAATTTGCATGACTGCATGAAAACAATTCATACGGCAGCACGAGAATGGCGTCATGTATTATAAGTTGGGTCGTTTTAGTCATGTTGAATTTAAGATATGCCTTCTTTTCACGTTTCTCAGAGCACAGAAAGCATTATGGTTAATTGATTGTGACCTATGCTGTGATATTTTCTATTGTTCCTGCTGTTAGGGACTCAGGGACATTATCTAATGTCCTTTCATCAATGAGCTCACAGTAAAGGTGGGGAGAAAAAAAAACAAAAAAGGGAAGCTGCGATGCACCTTTCCTTGGCATTTAGACAGCTCATATCTCTTAGAGTAAGAAGACAGGCTGGAGATCTTAAGGAAAGCCATAATCTGTCTTTATTTATTCATCAAGGACAATGCAGTGAAACATAATAGATGTAAAGAGTGTAGAACAATTTGCCACTTTGTATCTGTCCCTGGCTGAGCTTTCAGAGGTAAAAACAATAAAACATGTACATGAAGAAATTAGATTGTGCAAGCAGAATTGGAGTCCCAAAAGAGTTACCATGCTGAGTTGGCCGGGTTGACGTTGGGAAACCAGGGCCCAATGCAGAATGATTTCCAGGTGGACTAGGAGAGCAACTGGGGCAAGAGCTGCTGAAGACTGCTAGCATGCGGAGAAACAGTTAGCAGCTGTGATGCAATAACTGACCATCAGAATTAGACGGGACCGACTGGTAACTGAGCCTACGACGCAACTCCAAGGCGGAGAAGAGGACTAGACTTTTAGAAATACGGCTGAACAATTAATCAAACTCACATAAAAACTGCAATTTAGAAACAAAAAATGGTGTTAGAAAATCACAGCCGCACTTAAACACTATGCAGCACTTGTAATGAAGTCTTAAAACAGAGTCACAATCATGTCCACCAATGAGCAGCGAAAGACTAGACACGTGGAAGTAGATGAAGCACAAAATTCAATGGTAATCTTCACAGAAACAGCCGCTGCTCACCCTGAAAGCAAAGTTTTGAAAAGAGGAACTTACAGCCCAGCTCACTCAGGGAGAAAGGGAAGTAACATCAATAACCAGACGGAGTCGGTTAAAAGAAAAGCTATTCATCGTATTGGGTTTAACAAAGGACTAAAAATCAGCTTTGGCACCGTAGACTGGACAATTAAACTAAACAAGTATAAGTACGATATATAGCCAATAAAGTAACCAAAATAAACAGCAACCAAACCAATCCAATTAATTACCCCTCTACTAAAACACAATTAGAGAAGTCAAACGCGAGGACAAGGTTTCTCAAAGTTACAGAAAGGTTTAAAAAAGTACACGAAGTGGCTAACTGCTAAAAGTAAGAACAAGCTGCCATAAGGACTGGAGTAAAAGATTTAAAAAGGTGAGCAGGGTCAGCCATTGGTTGGTTGAGCGTGATGATGTGAAGAGAGCAATGGCACAGCTGAATCTGGTGGCAGAAACATAAAGGATATGCTGTGGGCCTCAGCAGGCGGAGTTTTGGATTTGATAAAGGAGATGTGCAGCAGAGAAGGGTGCTGTGCAAATGTGCTGCTTGCAGTTAAAAGAGGTAAACCACAAACCATTACCAACATTTAAAGGCCCCTGAACAATAAATATAACAAGTTGTCTGAAACTACTGACGGTGTTTCTGATTTGTCAATGAGACAGACCAAAACGACTGGTGATTTTTTTTCATTTCCATGTGATAATGATGGTGGAAGTAATTGATAGAAGGCACTGATTGCACTTTCCCGATCTTGAATGGGCTATTTTAGTCGCTGCTACCGATGTTTTAGCACATCCCTTACTTTTGACTTTTAATTGTATGCCTTGTGTGTGTCTGTTTTTGTTTTTTATGTTTTCCAATTGCTGCAACCCTAATTGCCATACGGGGACACAAATAAAACTGAAGCTGATATGAAAAAGTCACATTGAGGCACGGGGACCTTATCGGAGCTCTCGACAAAAGAGATTCTTCTCACGTGTTTTTTTATTGTTCTTTTTTGTTTGTTTCTTTCTTTTTTGTTTGTTTTTTTTGCAGAATGCATGACAAATATTTTGAAGGAGCTGAAAAAAGTGTATTTTATGTTACAACAGCAGTCGTAGTACTGTTTACGGGCACTTCATTGACAGTCAATACAGAAATGCTCTAAAACATTTAAAGTGGGTACAGAATTGAAATCAAATCAATCAAGTCGTGTATTGTTCCTAAATTATCAAATAGCAACGCCTCTGAATTGCGTGACTACAGACTAAATGATGAGAAAATAAGAGAATATTTCTGCTCTCTGCTTTGTGCAAACTGGCCGCACTCAGAGAAGAAACTTAACACCATCAGAATCATGGATTAATGCAAATTAAGGAGAAATGGATACATGAGATCATTTAAACTTTCAGTTAAACATGTTCACATGACAGCACGTCACTACACCTCGTTGCGACTAAAAAAGGAGACAGTTTAAGGGCTGTTGCTGATGTTTCATCAGTGAACTGTGACCACAGATGCCAACAGTCTGGACTGAGACTGCCTTGTGCGAAGGGGAGATGTTTCTGCAGAGAATGTAGCGAACAAAGCCATAAGCAGAGTGACTTCTAGCAAGACAAAACTGCTGTAGCAACAAACCCTGCAGGATGTTCCAAGTACTGTCTTCCTATTTATCCCTGGCTGCAGGCCAGAGTCATGCAAACATAAACACACTTTCTGTGTGTTAGGAGATTTGCTCCAGCAGACTGGCTGCTACATGCAGGTTTTCAAATGCAGATAGAGGTAGGCTTTAGGGAGGTCACTATGAAATCCTCAATCTCCACTGCGGACATATTTAAGAGGAACATTAACATTTAAACGTTTCTGTGTTTGCATGCACTCAAAGGTTCAAGGTCACTGTGTAGACACCATTGAGTAGCTTTACTGTGATGTAGTGAGACACATCGAGGATTCCCTGACAGTAATTAGCTTGCAGAGGGAGAACAAGCATGGGCGCAGCATGAAACATGACCTCCTTGACTTTGGCTCCTGGTGACCCCAGAATACTAACACCTCCCCCCACCATTTTCATCACCTTTTCCTATATAATCAGACCGCATGAGCTACATCAGCAGCTCAGCCGAGCCTCTGATCCTTTACTTAACCACTAATTGCTCAAGTCAGCTTTGGGAGTCGGGGTCACTGACCCCATGTCTGCTGGCATACTGTGAATACTAACATGGGTTATCCTCAGGAGATCAGAGCTGGAATTTACTCTCTGTGGCTGAGTATATTTGTACTGTTGCTGTCAGACGTTTACATTCCACCTGCTGCATTCTGGGAAGAAAAAAAAAGATAACAGTAAAATAAGTTGAAGAGATGTGATCAGACTGAGCTGATTTGTCACATTTTGTCATAATTAACTCCTTAGGTACAGATTGTAGATGCTCTAAAACGGAAAATTTACATTCTGTATTTGTTTTTTGCATTTGATGGAGTGGCCGTCATGAAAGACAAAGACCAGCTGTGGATGAGTGTAAGTTTGCATGTTTTGCAGTGTAACAGCGAACCCAGAAATAATTATGACCTGATCCATGTTTGATGTTTAATATTGATGCCGTGTAGAAGTTTACAACTTGGTACTGGTAATAACAGTACGCTGATAAGATGATGAAACACTCATGTGTATCAGCAATGTAGTCTCTGATTACAGCTTTACTGCCGTTCACAGATGATGAAAGTGAGCCTCTTTACACCTGGAACTGATGTGGATCTTTGGTAATCTGATCACACACATGTACAGGCATGAAAGCATTCAGACCACGCTGATATCCCGTCATTTCAGCCAAATTAGGTTTAAACTCAAATGTTTTTTGGAGCACACGTTCCACTGAAAAACCTCCACAGAGGCAGAAACCAAAGTTTAAACAGTTCAGATGTGTAATTTGCACAAAGCTTCTTCTGATTCCCCTTTAATAACTTCTTGCATCTGACAACAGCTGATTCATTTTTTTAGGAATGTACCACTCCCACTTATTCAATCTCTATTCTGATACTGATACCTGGACTACCCTCACTGACCTGATACCACTGATGTGTGGAAGAGACTTCAGGCATCGGTTTTACTTTACATTACTTTTCCTCTTTTGTAAAACAAAAATGATCACGTGGATATAAATATACTGGATTGTTATTACCAATACAAAGTGTGTGAAGACTTGACTGGACTTGTTTTCTAAGGGTTCACTTTTTCCACCAGTGCTTTACATTTTTCAATAACTGACTAAAAAACATCAGTTTGGGGTGTTATCAGCTTAAGCTCATTGCTTTTGAAAGATCGCATTTTATGGCAATTCCAACAGGTTAACATACACCAAATTACCAAAAGTATTAATTCATTCATCCACATGATCCAATCACTTCCATGACCACAGGTGTATAAAATCCAGCACCCAAGACTGGGTCGCTCTCAGGAGTTCCAGCGTGGTGCTGTGATGGGATGCCACCTGAGCAACAAGTCCAGTTGTGAAATTTCCTCGCTCGTAAATATTCCACAGTCAACTGTCAGTGGGATTACAACAAAGTGGAAGTGATTGGGAGCCATGAAGTGGTGGGCCATGTGAAGAGACGGAGCGGAGTCAGCAGATGCTGAGGTTCGTAGTGCACAGAGGTCGCCACGATCTCTGGAGAGTCAATACCTAGAGATCTCCGAACTTCATGTGGTCTTCAGACTAGTGTAGAGAGCTTCATGGAATGGGTGTCCAATCCGTACATCACCAAGTGCAATGCAAAGCGACGGAGACAGTGGTGTAAAGCTGGACTCTAGATCAGTGGAGATGTGTTCTCTGGAGTGATGAATCGCTCCTCTGTCTGGTAATCAGATAGGCGAGACTGGCTTTGGTGGTTGCCAGGAGAGCGGTACTTGTCTGACTGCATTATGCCAAGCTTGGTGGAGGGGGGGATATGGTGTGGGGGCTCAGGGGTTGAGCTCAGCCCCTTAGTTTCATGGTTTAGCATACCAGTACATTTTGGACTGCAGTTTCATGCCCCCAACTTTGTGGGAACAGTTTGGGAAAGGCCTCTTCCTGTTCCAAGATGACTGGTGTGCAGTCATCTTGGAACAGGAAGCAAGGTCGGAAAGATAAGGATGGTCTGAAAGGACTTGACTACCCTGCAGAGTCCTGACCTCAACCTGAAAGAACACCTTTGAGCTGAATTAGAGCTGAACCTGCGAGCCAGACCTTCTCATCCAATATCAGAGTCTGACCACATCAGTGGACCACCGTCATCTAAAACTGTATGGATTAAGGATGGTATGTCACATGTAGAAGTGAGCCTATCATTGGTCATGTAGAATCCATTTTGATTTGTGGGAAATTCTGTTTCATTTATTGCCATTTTCTGTGAAAAGTTAATGTAAGTTGTGTTTCTAGATTTTGAAGAAAAGGTTAAAATAGTTGTAAATATGCACTTCTTTGTTGAGGAAAGCTGCTGAACTCCCTCAGAGATCTGTCAACACTCGCTTCCACGTCCAGCGGGTGACAGCGGACCATCAATATTAGAGAAGTTCTGGGAACTGTCCTAAGCAGTCTTCTACAGACAATCTCACACTCTCTTTCAGCTTTTGGGGCATTACGCAGGCCTTCACCTCTCAAGTCGCAGTGTTGTTGTAAACAAAACTCAGAACACGTGTGCAAAGCCTGGCTGCTAATTGGCAGATCTTGTTACAGACGGATTGGAGCTGCCAGCGCTGGCAGTGGCACAGACAGCTCGTTTAATGCAAGACAGGGACATGAGAGGCTATAAAAGGTTTGAAAAGACTTGATTTACAGACTTGGTCTTGGCATGACTCCGTCTGTGATTCTCTGATCACAGATTCTGTATTGATAAGCCAATACCTGATTCAGATATTTAGATGACATCTGACCATTTTAATATCAAATCAGTGCATTCCTGTCTTCAGCTGTGAGCTGTGTCTATTTCTGGCACTCAAAGCTGACATTTTCATGGAGGACAGCAGAACCTAAGATTGAGCATCAGGAAAAGTGTCCTCTCAGATTATAAACTGCTGGTCTGGGGGTTGTCCTGGTCCTGGACCCTCTGGAGCTGATGCAAAGGAGGATACTTTAAAAAAATTAGAAAAAAAACATCACAGACAACCCTGAACATCCTCTACACAGCACAGTGATTCAGCAACAATATCTGTTCTCCCTCTGAGCTCTCCAACATCAGAAACATGCTGCTTTTACTTGATTTATTTATTTATTTTTTTACTATTGTTAATCCCTGTAGGAAATTCTTTCTCTGCATTTGACCCATCTGGGCTGCTGGACCCAGGGCGGTGGGCTGCCGCGGAGCAGGTGGGGGTTTGAGGTGCCTTGCTCAGGGGCGTCAGGGGATGTGGATGTGGGGAAGCCTTTGTCCAGGCAGTTCCCCCCGCCCACATCATTGGTACCGGCTAGAGAACTGGACTGGCAACCAGTTCTCTGGCCGGTACGCCAAGGAACCCCCCGTTAAATACAGCAGCCCAATGGAATATTGATCAAAAAGGAGCAGTCAGTGTTTGATCGTCTTGGTTGAGCAGTTGAATGTGACTTCACAGAAATGTTGATCAGCTGGGCAGCTGCTTCGGTGTGATTTGGCTTAAGAGATCCGACAGCCAGGTTACTGCAGGTTACGGAGGTTACTGCAGTTTGGGACGTCCCTTCCTGTTACCGAGATTGGATGCACGACAAAAAGGCAGCACAGCTAACTGCTCCCTTTCAGGTACCTTAGTATTATTATTGGTATCATTATTCTAATCATTATTAACATGTGTTCAAAATAAAGCATTCATTCATTCATTCTAATTCCAGGTCTAGTGATGCTTGCTCTCTCCACTAGAAAGGCATTCCATCACGCTGTTTCCGTGTCGGGTTTCTTTGATGGAGTCTCACATTAGTTCAGGCAGGAACAGCATCCCCGTCTGTCCACTCATCCTTGACTTGAGTCTGTCCCACCTAATCAGCCTCTCCGTATAACTGAGGAACTGTTCATTGATTCTGCCGGCTCTGAACACATCACGTCTTTGCTTCATTTGGTGATTACAGCTCTGCAGCTTATCTCCTCCACCTCCTCATCCTCCTCCTGCCTAAACCAATATTTCTCCTCGCTCATAGAGCTTGCACGCGTTGTAAATAGACTTCTATAGAAATTGATTTCACTCTGTCAAAAACACAAGACAAACAGACTTGTATTTAAACTCCACAATTTCCCCCTCCTCCATCATCATGCACCTTTATTTTTCCTCCATTTTGAAAAGAGGTAGGACATTGATTTTTTTTTCTTTTTCCTCTTGGTTGAAGCAGAAATGTGTGTAAATGTTGCTTAATTATTTCTGAGCTTCTCCAGACATCAGTGTGCAGTCTCTGGGTATTCTTTTGCTACATTTCAAGGCGTGTAATTAAGGTGTACCCTTTATCGATTTGAGGGGAAAAACAGCGTTTGTACGTCCACTTAACACTTTTAGGCCCTGCTGAGGAGAATAATTAATGTGTGTGTGAACTACAATCCTCGGTCTTTGTTGGAGGAAGCACATGCGGGTGCTTGGACGTGTTTCAGTGGCCACGTTGACCTCAGCTCTGGTTCTGTGTCAGTAAGGACAGTTAAAATCTGTTTAAAGCAGATTAGCACTTGATGCTGTAAAGACGGATGTTGAGAGTATCCGGATGCCTGACTGGTTGAAGACCAATATAACCGACCACTGGAATCATCTGTGAGTGAATTCGGGGGCCTTTCACTTCTCTCTATTCTCTAACAATGTTTACCGGATATATGTGTGTGTGTGTGTGTGTGTGTGCATATACACGTATGTGACTTTCCTCACACATTTGTTGACAAATCATCATTACAGGACAAAAACATAAAATGATACAAAAAATAACCATAATCTAACTTGTTCGTGACAGTGATTTGAGGTCATGTCACGCAACCCTAACAGGACATAACTTAGTGATAGTTAATGTAAATATCACTCTTTTTTAATAGTGTTTGTATTTATTTTTGCATTTTTCATTACATGGAGTTTGACACGGCCTTCATAAACGGGTAAAATTGAGATCAGCTGCCCGTGTGCTCCCTATATGTTGTTACAGATTACAGATATTGAATGGTGTCAATAGTTTTTCATCCATATGTATATATCCATATGAAGAAGCAGATGTGCAGTTTTATCATTTCATGTAACAGTTGCTTCCAGCCTGGCTGTCTCTGAACGTGGAGAGGAAAATGGGATGTGGTCATTTGTTCACTAATTTGCTGGCATTTAGCTGTAATTGCAGTCGCTATTGAAACAATATCTCCATTTTCTCCTCTGCCGTCATCGTCCCAGCGTGATAAACAACTAATTGTTTGTGCCACAAACACGAACGGAGGCCAGTGCCACTTGTGGCAAGAGTTGATGCCAGAGAGTAGAAAGGCTTTGAGAAAGCACACTCCATTAGTGGTCGGCCCCCGGGGTTTATGTCATTACCGTCTGTGTCACCATCACGCCACTGTCAGTCCCGCTCGGGTCGAAGTGGCGGACAGTTTTGCCTGTGGGGTTTTTTTTGTTTTGTTTTTTTCTTTTTTTCAAAACAGCGAGTGTGTTTGTGGTTCACTGGCAGCAGCCCGACTGTGTTTATGTGTTTGCTGTGGTTCTTCATTATTCTGACCGTATTTTCAATAAAGATGCGGTTAAAGCTGCGTAGGTGGACGTTTGTCTTTCTCTTTTAGTGTCATTTTATTGTAATGTAATTCAGCAGAAGCTGTTTTTTTTTCCATGAGCAAAAAAAAAAGGTTAGTAGTGATTTGAGAAAGCCCACCCTCCTCCTCCTCCTCCTCATCCTCCTCATCCTCCGCCTCGTGTCATTCAGCCATTGTCCACAAGTTTCTTTTCGACCTCTGTTGTAAACGTTATTTAAGACTTCTGATTCTATATTTTTACTGCTAACGAGTCTACAATGGCAAAGATACAGCTCTTAGTTCAAACATTTGGACTTCAAAGTTGTCCAGAGTTAATTGCTCTTTATGAACAGCAGATGATTTTGAGAAATTAATATTTATAGTAGTCTCAAAGCAAACACAGAGCCTGCAGTTAAAGCAGCAAAAACAAGAACAAAAACTGTGTGTGCGTATATCACTTCAGTATCTTTTACACACCATTCTGTCCGATGAACATCAGCTCTTGCACCAAATAAAACAAACATTAAAATAAAAGAAAAGAATTGAAGTCAGTGGGCTTCTTTTAAATGTCTCAGATCATCCAGCCACTAAAATGTTCAGTTTCCAGCACTTTTAATGTATTTTTAAAACAACTAAATAAGATGGAGGAGGAAATTAATGAAATACAGTCTGGTGTGCTTGACACTTTCATGTTGTTTGTACCAACAAGAACTTTTAATCAGCCTCTCTGTTTATGCTCCATAAATCTTCCACCGTGATGTTTTTCAGTTTTCACTGAAAGTCAGACAGAATAGTTTAAAACTTTTCATGTATCCACCATTTTTTTTTTTTTTTTCCATAATTGGTCCAGATGCATTCAGTTCTCCAGTTGTCATGGTGATACACCTCAGTAAGAGGTAAACCACATTCATGACGGAGTTCAGCCTGTTGCCTCGCTAAGCTACTAATCACACTTCGTAGTAGCCAGAACTCAAACTAAATTAAAACCCAGCACCATGAATTTTCATGATTTATTCGGTTCTTTTGCTGTTTTTTTTCTATAAATTGAAATTACTTGTGTAAAAATGATATAAATTAATAGAACAGGTTTCATATAGACTATGTAAACCAAAAAAAATATAATATTTATCATTTAAATGTGTATAATGTCTGTTTTCGACAGTGAAGACAGTTTCCTGAGGTTTTTACACGTGGCAGCAGCTCCACATCTTCATTGTTCCGTTCATAAAAGCCCCTCTTAGGGGCAAAGTCAGCAATTTTCCTTGACTCCTCCCCGTTTTCCGCAGCATCTGCATCTTTTGAAATCCGTGTTTAAAGCTTTGTGCTAAACTTGTCAGAGGAACACCGAATGAAGCATGATGTGGAGCTTTAATGATCTGGATCTGTGATGTCACAATACCCTCCAAATCTGCCTTTATGACATGAGTCAGATGTAGATGTCCTCACAAAACTTGGAAGAGTTTGAGGCATAAATATATGTTCTCAAGCACAGACACCATACTGTTTGGTGATATGTCCCCTTTAAGTTTTTCTGATTGAGTGGATGTCTTTAAATTCTTGTTTTTCTGACCATGTTTCAGTTGCTGCCTGGTTTCCCTCCTGTAGCATTCAGGAGGGAAACCAGGGAAGGGTTGATGTAGCAAGTGTGAAGAGAGCATCACCTCTGAGGCACATTTCTCATCTCTACATCACACTCTAATCTGCTCTGATTGATTTAGATCTGCCAGGTTGCCCCCAGGCGCTACGATCGGCATCGAGCGGTAACTTCCCTTGCCTATCGAAACTTGAGAAGCTCCACACAAATCGTATTTGTCTTCCAACGCCAGATCCAAAATGAAAACTAACCAAATTGTGCCTGCCAATTGATCGTGGAATTGATCTAGTAATATAGATGGATTCAATGTCCCGCTTTTTATTGAGTTAGATGTTCTACTGTCTTTGCCGTCAGATTGAAGATTCCTCTGTCAGTCATGTTTAAATCTGTTATCAAAGGCTCCACATGCCTGCAGAGGCAGGTTGATTTTGATAAAGCATCCACCAAAGTGTGCCTTGTAACAGGAGGAGCAATGATAATATCAGTTGTGACTAGGGGTGATCTCATGGCTGGTATCCCTCTGTTCCAGATTAGAGAGGAACTGAACCAGGGATTAGCAGGGGGAAGGTATAAAGCCTTCCCAGGACAACAGAGGAGACGGCCGGGGCTAATGCATCAAGACCCTCTGAGCACTTAAATACCTTTTCAGGGATTCTCCTGGTCATCTTAACTGCTTAAGCCTGTTCAAGCAGAGACATCCCTTAAGCTTTTACCTCTGGTTTTCCAGGAACTAGTCAGTTGCAGCAGTAATGGTTGAAGATGAATTTCTGACCTGTAGGTCGCCATGACCAGAACTGACTCTGTACGTGGCTCTGAGGAATCCTGCTGCTGTCGTCTGCTGTTTCATATGACCAGGTCACGTAGCGGTTGATGGGAGACTCAGTGGCGTGTAACAGAGTACAGAGACAACATGTGCTGAGGTATTATGTACTCAGTACGGTACACTACGGTAACATTAGCAACACTGCTTAAATGCACGTTCAGTCGGCGATTATTTTCCAAATATAATTTATGTCCAAGCATGTTTTCCCTTCTTTTATCTGGATCCATTAACATCGTAGGTTGAGTTGTTGGGAAGATAAACGGTGCCAGCTTGTGAGATAATCTGAGTCAAAGAATGAGTTAGAGGCTCATTTGATCCTCAGTTTCCCACAGTCAACATGTCTGAGGGCAAGATACCAACCAAAGTGCTCTAAGACTTGAATTACTGCCTAAAAAACAGTAACTGATCATGAAAGTGGCTTTGATGGAGCACCGAACTTCATTAAATTGGTTGACTGCAAAAATAAATGAACGTAAAATGAAACAGATTCTATCATTTCATGAACCAAATGATTGGATGACAGAGATTTTGGCCTATTAATCAAGAATTAGAAAATGACATTTAGTTGCAGTTGGAGATTGTGTTGCTTTTTCCTGCCAGATTAAACCCGTTGAAATATTCTTTGCTGAGTAGTGGTTCAGGAGGGATTACTTGGCAAGGATACTTGCCAGATTGAGTATTTTTCTGCCAACACGCTCCCTGTCTCACCTCCAGAGAGGTTGTGTTCTGATTTTTGGACGTCTTTTGTTCTCTTCCAGGCCGGATCTGATTTCTCCTGCCGTGTCCCTGAGAGCAGTGTCCCCCTCCAGCCCTGAGGGCGGGGCCAGCAGCTTTACCTCTGTGGAGCTGGACTCCCGACTATAACGCACCAGGCTCAACCATCCCGACGTTGGCGGGGGAATAAAGGAGGGGGGGGGAGGGGGGGAGGGGGGGGGGGGGGGGGGGGGGAGAGGTGTTATTTTTGGGGGGTGGGACCCCGAATGAAAAAGAAACGGTGTTCCCCCTCCCTCTTTTTTTTACCCCCCCCCCCCCCCCCCCCCCCTCCTCCCCCCCCGTCCCCTTCTCCCTCTCCCACTACCCTCCCAGGAACCCCAGAGACGGGTCCCTGTCACATTTCACTAACTGACCCCCTCCTCCCCTCGACCGGCGAA
The DNA here is from genome assembly GCA_037176975.1 of Arrhamphus sclerolepis. Classification (NCBI taxonomy): domain Eukaryota; kingdom Metazoa; phylum Chordata; class Actinopteri; order Beloniformes; family Hemiramphidae; genus Arrhamphus; species Arrhamphus sclerolepis. The sequence goes on along the minus strand of JBAMYA010000011.1, from coordinate 10,319,965 downwards.
TGACAAGTTTGCATCCGAGGGTGGGGCTTGCCTCAGTCTCTCACGATTGGCTGCTGGATGGAATTAAGGTGAATGGAACACATGCCCAAGGAGCAGGACTCTAACCCATCAGAGGGCGAAGAGAAACAGTGAGTTGGACGTTTGAATCTTTTGGATTTTGTTTCTCGTAAACTTTGTTGGGCGACATTCTTCTGTTTTATGATGATCAAAAACCAATAACTTTGTCTGAAACCTGCTGTCTATAAACAACCTGTCCTTATGTTGGACTTTGCATTAGGCAAAGTTGTTGTTGTCTTTTTCATCACCTGAATCTTTCATGTGACGCTCTTCTCCTCTCTGTCGCTCCATCCCACATGTGTCAACCTCAAAGACTGCGAGCCACATCCGGCACGCCACTTCATTTTATCTGAGCCGCGAGAGCGCGCCAAGACGTTCATTAACTAGATCGTTTGATTCAGCGCTGACATCAGAAAGTGGAACAACTGAGACGAGGGGAGCAGTCAGGAGAGCGTTCAGCTGCTTTCAGAGAGTCACGAGTTAGCGAACGTTTGTAAACATTTTACAACAAAACGTTCCTGATTTTTGTCAAATGAACTTTTTTACATACATATATATATATATATATATATATATATATAGCAAAAATTTGTAATTTTAAAACAAAAAGGCTAAATTATGCAAAATTGTACGGTGTACGGAGGATTCTGATGCATAAAGGAAACGCTTATCAGTCGGCATCAGTGTACTTTGGCTTGGAAGGAGTTTAATAACTTAGAAATCACTGGAGGGAAATTTATTTCCCTCAGATTGGACACATGAACGATTAAGTTAATACTGTACGTCTGGGAATACTTAGAGTTGTCACGCGTATCATGATTCATGATTTCTACAAGAGCGCTTGAGACTATGAGCTTTCTTAAAGTACATAAATACAGATGATTGGATCCTGTTTTCACTTTAATCCTAACTTGTAAGCACTTCAAATAGCTTCACAGTAACAGCGACCCACAGTTGCTATTCTTTCAACTCCCAAGAAATGAGTAAAAGCCTAAATTTGCACATTATAGTGCCTCCTATTGGCTCCATGCTGTCACAAATGAGCCTATTAAGTTTCATAAGCGACAGTCATTAACACGTTGAAAAGTGGAAAGTGAGCTAATTTAGGTTAAAGCCATGTCCAAGTATCAAAGTTTTTATATTGTTATCTCATTTAGTTCATGACATATTGACATGCGTAGGTTGTAGAGCACAAAGAATGTTGTATTTCTTCTCAGTACCAGCTTTAATTTAATTACTTTGGATTATTACATAACAACATGGGAGCTCAAAGTATATGTGGGCCATGAACACACGTTTGATCAGCACATAACTATGAAACAGATTTAAAGCAGCAGCTGCTTTATTTTACTTTCACTTTCAGTTTTTTGTTTTTGTTTTTTTAATGCCTGGAAAAGATGGATGTGATATGTGAACTTGAATCCGGAGGGGAAAACAAAAACAAAAAAAGATTTGTCCTGGTCCATTTGGTTCTTAAGATATTTGACAAAATTCCTTTTTGTTTGTTTGTTTATAGCATTACTCAGAAACCCGAGTTAATTCTACTACCAGAGGTCTTTAGGGGTCATGAGTCTATATACAAAGGTTTAGTGTCTGCACAGGCTTCAGCTTTTGCTTTTAGGACAGAAAAAAGGAGAGTAAAATAATAAAAATCCTTACTAAAGCAATAGGTTTCCAGTAACTGTGCTGCTTGGACCCCAAAACTAAAATAATAATAATAGTAATGGTATCACTGGACCCAGGCCTCAAGTAACCAAATCGTCTTCTTTCAGTCTCTCCAGTTAACTTAAAGGGATGTTATATTAATAAGAAAATGAGTTTATGTTTTTATTACCGTGTGGACAGACTGGCTGAGTGCCTGTGCAGTAATGCGGCATCAAATTCCCCTTCGCTGTGTGAAGCCCACATACATTCCTCAGCTAACACGGACACCTGTCAGGGGATTAAAAGCTCTCCGACTGGGAGGACAGTTGGTGTCATGCATGCACGGGTGAATGCTACACACTCTTACTCTTCGTTTGACGTGTTCAAGTGCACCTCCGCTTATTTCCTGTTACCCAAACTGCTTTCTGGATGTGGTGTTTTCAAATCTGAAGATAATTAAAAGCACAGAGCTCTCTGGGACTCAGATGTGAGTGGCTGACACTTAAAGTGTATATTAGTGGTGCTTTCAGCATGATTAATTATAGCCTCACCCCTCCTTTCTGCATGTTGTCACCCTGTTGTTTTGCTCCAGTCCAGTTCTTTGAAGGGATGCTCTTTTTTCAGCTAATGTGCATTTAGAAAGTGTGAAGATTTTTTTTTTGTTTTTTTGTCTCAGTGGTCAAACATTATGCTGTAGATTTGTCAGCGAGTAAAAACACTTGTTGTGGCATCTCCGAGCGCGTCCCCACAGCTGATGGGAGACTGCTTCCACGCTGCTGCGCTTACAGCAGCCTGACAGGAGCAGAGGCTTTAGGTTTGAAGTTCCCGGTACCTGGTTGGTTTTAGTGTCTCGTGTTGCTCAGCTCACTTTTAAAAGCGCAACATGGCTCAGCACACAGAGAACACTCAAAGCAGAGTGAGGAACATCCGCCTTACCGTGCATAATTTACACATGTACTGAGACCGAAGATGATACCTGTCATGAAAGGAAAACATGTTTCCCCCTAGCCCCCCACCCCCCAGCACTCAGCTACCACATTCAAGTCTCTGCGTGGATCCATTTGTTTTCCTGCAGCATGCTGTGCAACACTAAAGCACAACTGGAAACATAAGCTAGACTGAGCTTTTCCTCTCCTGTAGGATGAGGATGTCCTGTCAGGCTCAAATTAAAGGTGTTATTATTAGCTCTACTGATTGCTGCTCCTTTGTTTGCGAGCTTTAAAAGTTAAATGTCCCACATTATAGTGTATTTTTCTATAATGCCATGAGGAGGAGCAGGACTGAAGTAAATCCTGACTTTGATTGGAAGCCAGTGTCGTGACATGAGAACCAAAGTGATGTGAGAGTGAAGAAAATTAGCACAATTTATTTTTATACCTCGAGCCAGACAAGTGTGTGTCATATTTACTTAAAAATAAATAAATAAATAAAAGAATTTTACATTATAGAGAGACAGGAAAGTGAGGCAGAGAGAGGATGGAGATATAAGGCAGCGTGAGTTAATGTATGTAGTATGATCAAAGGAATGTGATTGAAACTATAAAAAAATGTAGATGTAAATGTAGAAATTCATTTCCAGTCGTAAATGAAAGCAAAACAGACATAAGCAGCATTAGCTAGCTGTCTTCTGGTATGTATATATTACTTTATTATACTTACAATATTATATTCAGTGAAACATTCAAGTATCGTTTTACAGAAGAAGATGCATTTGATAGTTCTTCTTTAGCTTTGTTATTTCCTGTGTTATTCGGGTCTTTCTGATAATCTTTGCTGAAAAACCAGCTACTGTTATTCATTCTGCCTCGCGTGTATTAAATCAAGGAAATAAAGCTTCCATTCTCAACTGTGGAGGAAGATCATACGTTTTTAGCAACAAATCACTGTTTTTAGCAACAAATCAGCCAGAGCATGCTGTAATTAATTTTGAGCTCACTTCACCTTGTGGGTTGTTGTGCTAGCTTAATTTAGAAGTCACCGGCTGAATCTGCAGCTTCTCTGGTGTTTTCCGTCTTCTTACCTGAATGATGTTCAGAGGTGCGTTGATGGTACGTTGTCAGAATTGTTGGTGTTCCTCTTCTGAAAAGTTGGATTTGTCTAAACCAAAGCAGCTCTGGTGATGCTTCCAGTTTTCACGTCTGCATGTGACAAATCCACGAGACCAGCAGGCTAACGCACTGCACAAAATATTAAGCTCACTTGGCTGACATGCATGAACCCTTATGACAGATGCTTTAATCAGCCCATCAAGGTCCAGATCCATCTTTAACATTTAATCACCTTTTAATTTGTATCATACATTCTTACACTCCTAATCTTCATCCTTTGAGCTTTTATTTTTGTACAGATGTGGGGATGTTTGGACATAGAAAGAGTGTGCTCTGAGGTTCTCTCTCGGGGGATTGTTATGTTGTTTTTTTTAACTACTATGACATTTTCAAGCCAGCTTTTACAGAAAATTATCGTAACAGAAGCATGAGGTATTTTTCCTGGTAGATTAATGACACATTGATCTCGGATAACTGGACAACTGTTTAAACAGTGCTAACCCGCTGCACTATCACCCAGTTTCGTAAAGAAATCTAACAGCATGCATGTTAACTGGGGTTTCTTAATTGGATTTAAACATGAGCGTTGACGGTTGTGTTTTCTTTCTGTGTTATCTCTGTAATGGACCTGAACCCGTCCGTGTCCTTTCAGCCAATCCTGGCCTCCTACAATGCAGTACAGGATAAACTGGACACACATGTGATTAGTTATGATTAGTCTCAGTCCAGTAATAACAAGCAGATAAAACAGATGGTTCCACAGAGCTGTAGAAGCTTCCGGTCCTATTGATGAAGACCATGAACTGACCTTATTCCTCATATAACCTGGTTATGAACATTGTGCTCCGGTTCAATTGTGATTTTTTTTTTTTGTTTTTTTTTCTCCACCCTTTTTTCTTGACTCAGATTATTTCTGATAGATTTGCAGATTAGTAAAAGGTTTGGTAAGGATCAGTTGTTCACAAAACTCTGTACCAGACACCTCAACTTCCTTTATTAATGAAATCGTACACCTCAAGTCGCAACACCAACACGTACCAGTCAAGCATAATCTAACATTAGACAAGTTATATAAAATGCATTCTGACCCAGAATAAGCCACTAAGGTCCTCTGTCAGCAGATGTCGGCAGTATCCCTAATCCCTGCTGAATCTGCTCCACATCCCTCAAGGCTACCCGGGGTAAAGCTGGTGGGGTGACCCCTCTTAGACTTGAAAAACACACAGATGATGCCCCTTCAAGGTTGAAAAATGTTGTGTAGAAAATAATATATACCTCTATATGTTTTTTTACATCACCATGTGACTGTAAGCAAGACTGAGATTAAAGATTTAAAAAAGTTCAGGACTTGGTTGCTGCATGGGGGGGTCATGCATGTAGCAGATCGATGAAAAATGACCAACAGGACTAATATGAACTGTTTTAACAGAGCAGAAAGGGTTGTTCAGACTAAACACGTGTGTGACCTGGAGCGAGGCCTTGCAGCTGTGCACGAGAGAAGTGAACTGATGTCTCAGCCATAATATTCTGTCCAGGAACAAGAACTATGACTACATAATAAAATCATAGACATATACGAAGGTCATAAATGAAATACAAAAATCAATCACAGCAGCCTTTTTCTTCTCACTACCATCTATAGCTGTATGTTCATTATCTGCCGTCTCCGTGAACAGAGAGATTTTTGTTTGTTTTTTTTCTTCTTACGTTCACTCACTGGCATCCCATGTCCCTCTCCTCCAGAACAAGCCTGTAATTTAGACAGCGATGTGACACATGAGGGAACTGAGAGTCCATTACTGCTGGATGTATAGGGACAGTGCCAGCAGTCAGGCGCTAGCATACGGGCGCAACAAAGGGCAGCTAAAGCCCTTAAAATACAGGACAGCGGTCTCAGTCAGACACTGTTATGGATAGAATTCTCTGGAGTGTCTTCATGGTGTCCTCTTGCTGTCTTCTTGCTGGTCAGTTTTGCAATTTTTAAATAAGAGGTTTGATTTGTTCCCATAAAATAACATTATGTTCCATAGAGATCCTGTAATGTCCAAAACTACTATCTGGCGAAGACATGTATTTTTTATTATTCCAGTAGAAGCAGATTCAGGTAATTCAGTGTACATAGAAATCCTCAACAGATGCACTATTCAGTCTTGTTCAGATGCTGTTTGCTAAAGACTAGAGCGTGCCCCGTCTTAAAAGTTTAGAAAGATTTATTTGTGGCCTGGCTGTAAAATTAAATCTGTTTTTTTTATGTGAGTTCAAATGAGGGTCAGAGACTGAGTATGAATGACAAAATGTTTTTAAATTATTTGGTCTTTTCAGGGAGGAAACACTTTTTTTTTCTTTCTGTGGCTTGTGTCGATCCCTGATTTGTGTGGCGTGCATGTTTGCGCCCTCGTTAAACGTCAAGACTCGATACCTGATGGGCAAATAACGGCTGTTTGAGGCGCTGCACAGTCACCTTCTCAGTCACAAGTGCAGAAGCTGGCTGCGCTCCAGTCTGGGTACAGAAGAAAAAGAGAGTCCCACAGACTGGAGGGAGAGGAAGGGAGAGGCAGAGGTTTGAGTGGGTCAGCATGCTAAACATAGCATGAATGCTGGAGACGTTGGGGCTGTGTGAGAGCAAGAATCACAGATGGATGAGGTCTGTTGTGCTGCTACATCTGCTACCTCCAGAACTCCTCTCTCATCCATATTTTACACCTCCACTGCCATGCAGTCAGCCTGTAAGTTTGCTTGTCTCGTATTCTTGATTCTTCAGTTTTTTTGTTTGTTTTTTGTGTGTTGTGCAGCATGAGTGTGCGTACGCTCTGCACAGGAATCAATGTGCTACTCTCGTTTTGATGATGCCGCGTACAGAGTGAAAAGTGCTGGACCTGGTCATGAGTTCATCCTGTCAGTCCACAAATGTATCTGTTGCCAAGTTCGCACTGTACAGTTTCAGCCGTCTCAGACGAGAGATGAAACATCGTGGGAAACATGGGCCATCGCAGCTCAAAAGTGGTGATGGCAGATCTCACAATGAGAGAGGAGCAACGATGAAAGATAGGACCGTCTTTTGACCAAGGACGGGCTGCGACAGATGTCAGCAGTCAGAAATTTGTAGGAATCATCTCAGAGTCTGACGGCATGTCGCTGCCTCAGTGATCTCTGTCAGCTAACCAACCAATAGGAGCGCACCATGAAATGATGTAAACATCAGAGTGTCACAACAACAGCAGCAGATCCAACACAGAAGCGGGAAGAAGAATGTGCGACTCAAATAAAGATGAGTTTCTTGATTTTATTTATTTTATTTTCAAAGCAACATCACTACAACAGCGCTAACTTTAGACTCATCGGTGCATTAGCATGTTAGCAGCAACCTGCTAATGAGGCAATGATGCTGCATTTAGAGCGTGATTGACACACTGATTTATTTCTGTTGTAGCCACAGTTCAACTTTGTTAAAATGTAACATGCTGTGAATGAATTGTGTCATGCAATGTGACTTGAATTAATCTTTTAAGACTGTAAAAATGGTACGTGACATATAAGATTAAATCATGCATGATGATTTCTTTCCTGTATGTCATTAGGTGCATTAGACCATTTTGAATCATCGTCCTTTTGTCTTTTCTTTTCACTGTTTCACTATTTCTCAAGATCTCTGCCCATACATTTGAACTTTTGCGGATCTTTTTCTCTTTTTTTCTTTAGCTTTCACTAGTGCTAATATTTTCCTGAAATCTATTTTGGGTTTGTTCAGATCCAAGGAGAGAGGATTAGAGCTGGATCTTCTTCAAAGAGTCAAAGATTTGCATTATCATCCCATAATCATATTATTACTGTGTCAGTTGTGCAGCTTTAGTGTCATCATGCAGCCTATCAAATGTGTGCTTGAAAACAGACCAGTGCACAGCTAAAAGGAGGGTAAACAAACCATGACATGGTTGTAGGATGCTTCCTTCTCCACCAGCATGCTGTCATGTTGGGAAACCAAAGTGTCAGACAGCTAACTGTCTGATGGTTGTCGCCTCCAGCAGCTCTCAGTGGAGTGACGTGGGAGGCGTTTGATGGAGAGAGAAGCGCTGCACTCCTGAGTGACATTCAATGAAAACTTCACCTTATCGTTTTGCCAGAGTGGCAGCTTTTAGTGGCAGTTTCACTTACAGTGAAAAGTAACTGTCATGTCATGTGTTTTCCTGCCGTTGCAAAATAAAATATGCATATGGAAACCTTTGCTGTTGTTTGCAAAGACATTTGGCTTCAGAAGTCCCAAGATGGTGCATTACATCCAGCAGCTGGGCAGCAGGAGGGTTTTATAGGATGCTACAAGCACAACAATCATCATAAATCAAGCTGTAACTGCACAACCTATTGAAAAGCTTAATTTAATGCTCTGCTAATCCATCTCATGTTTTCTGAAAAGGGTAAGTGGAACCATAACTGGAATCAGGGCTGTGCTGTAATTAAAGGAAAGCATGACATGTAAAAAGACCGTTTGAGTGGCATTTAGGCCAGTTTCTAAGTTTGAGAAGTAATTAAATTGTTCTGTTTCTTGAGGTCAAACTGGGTTTTTGTGTGTGAAGTGTTGAAAACACACAAAACCATCAGCTTCTTTAGTCACAGTGACAGGAAATGTCGTGTTGTTTATTTGGCAGCTTGACCAACTTGAGAACAGATATGACTTTTGGTGTTTTAGCAGCAATATTATGCATGAAAACACGTGGAATATATGATTTAATGTACCGAGCATTGGCATTAGAGCATATTTTGGTGGTTTGGTTGCTTTAGGTCTAAATACTCAGCTCTAACTAACTGAGTATGAACAGCATAAATGAAGATAAAAGGAAGCTGGGAGAGTATACATACGGAACCTCAGCAGCACTTAAAGCCAGTCCTGTATACAGTAAAGGTAAAACTTGGGAGAAGCTTTGATTCTACAGTTTGCAAAATGAAAGTCGGGTACTTCAGGAACACCACAAATGTCTTTGCTCATATCATCATCCACCATTACTCGAGAGTTTAAAGAAATCGAAATGATTAAACATCCAGTTGCTGGCCAGCACAAATCACACCACATTAACAAAATTCCCAGTCAGCCCTGAACAGGCCGGAAAGAGCTGTTTCATTTCAAGACTTATGTAGGATTTTATACAGCTGGCCTGACGATGAAGGGTTGCATTTCTTATATGGATAATTGAGCCAAAGCATATCATACCGTTACAGAGAAACCTATGCCTCAACTGTACAAAGCCACAGAGCCAAAGTCTGAAGAAGTTAACCATTTCATTCTCAAGCTGAGAATCTCGTTATTTGAAATGCTGCAGTTCTAAAAGAAGCTGTTTCACACATATTTGTTTATAGACCCATGTGAATGCTTGACCTAAAGTTTAGATACCTTATATGAATCTTATATAACATTACCCTAGCTTTATAAATCTCTCTTCCGTATAACAGGACACGTATGTATCACTGGTAACCAGAACTGATTTTAAATCAAACTGTGACTCAAAGAATCAGCATCAAATTGTGATATTGTGTATAGCTGCCTGATGATTATCCATCTGTTGATAGGAAGCAGTTTTTAGCTTTAAAGAAGATACCAGGGCAGAGGAGGTTTCTTCCCACCTGTTATTAAAGGGCGTACTGTAAGACGGCACACATGTAGCCCAGAGCCCTGTCAGTTGCATCTTTACGAAGTTGGACGCGGTGTCTGTAGTGGGAACGCTCCCTCTTCCTGCAGCTCGGGTTACAGGGCAGTAGAGCTGCACTCAAGAGGTCGTAAACACATCTGACGTTGGTAAGCAGCCCTCACCCGCTGTGTCTCATGGCATCTTTGCAGAGAAAGTGTGCCACCCCCTGCCCTCAGTCTGCCCTCACCTCCATTTCTCTGCTTTCACAATTCCCCTCTGTGCTGCTTGTTCCCATCATCCATCATGCCTTTCAAATCTGCCATTGTGGTTTCAGGTGTGTCGCTGTTGCTGGGTGCACATCTGTGTTGATCTGGGTATGTGCAGGCCTTGTCTTCGCTTGGTTCTTGTGGGGGTTTCCCATGTGTAGCAGGGTGATTGGAGTGCTTTTAGGGACTTGTTTGTGCAATGCCCACAAAGTAATTTTCCTTCTGTTGGATTTAGTTTGCGAGCGATGTTGAGAGCACAGCTTTTACTAGCAAAATGCAACCGACTGCTGCAATAAAGGCTCCCTTATACTTTGACATATGCTTTACAGCCAAACTTTTGGTCTTGAGAACTCCTTAACTCCTCTTAAAATGTATGCTGCCAAATCAAGCTCCTATTTCTTTTCTTAATTTAAGTAGCAGATGGTTAGCGGGTAACAGGATACATGGAGACGCTTTCTAAAAATTTATGACAAGGCACAGCACTGAATTTTACAGATGTATTGCATTATATTTTTGCAATTTGATCATTTGTTTATGTACGCTCGAACTTTGGTGTATCTCTTTCATATGTCACATTTACACAGATTACTGGGAAAATGGTAAATGAGCTGCATTTAAGTAGCACTCACTTCATCTCACTGACCACTGGGAGTGCTTTATATTACAAGTCAAAGTCGTCTCTTCATAAAGCGCTTCTTATTCTAAACATGAAGCACATTTCACCATGCACATGTTGATGATTACACTGGAGACAGTGTGGAGTTAAATATCTTGTCCAAGAGCTCAATGCCGACTCAAGAATCTTGGTGTATTTTGGTGGACAACCACCTTGCTCTGAGCTATTAAATGACAGACCGTTGCACTTAGACCTGCTGTTGATGAGCTTTGTAGTGATCTTGATTAGATTTGCATTGTAGAGGACGTTTGCTTTTAGATGTCTGCTGGAAACTGAGAGATAATAGAAACCTTGTACAAAGTTCTTGGATGGCCAGAGTGGTTTTAGTCCAGGCTGAGATAACAGCTGCAGCAGACTGTGTTTTGCATACCTCTGCATGCCTATGATGTACTCTTACACGGCCTTTTTGCAACAGTATAACTTTTTCATAGTTCTTTTACCCATTGTAAGAGGTAACTCATAATTGAATGTATTGACACTGTAAGAACTCAGGTCTCTCGTGGTTTTATAAAAAAATTAAGTGATCCAGTCACATAGGTATATATGCAAAATTCAAAGCAGCTACGGTGTTATCATCACTTATGACATCTTACATCTCAAATCTAATATGAGACACCCGAGTACCGCAGACGTGGTGTCCACTAGGTGGCAGCATGCTGCACTTGGATCATTGTAGACGCCTGCACATCTGGTGTTAAAGGGCTGTGTGGACTCCACCAGGGGAAGAATATTGACCTCATGAGAAATCCCAGGATTTATACCCATCAATTCAACAAGGAACAGATCAGCGCTGATGGTTGCAACACGAACACTGGGGAATATTTTGTTTAAGGGGGCAGAACTCTCTTCCGGGATTTCCCGACTTCCTCTTTTCTCTGCTATGGCTTCCCAAAAAGCTCATCTTGTTGTCAGTGTTCATCTGTTTCTTGCCAAATTGACCGGAATACAGCCTGGAATTTCTCATGAGGTTTTAGCTCGTCGATATTCCTCCCCGTTTTGTCCTCGTCCTCGCGTTAAATCAGCTTCTTCCAACACTGGAGTTTGCTAGTCCTTCAAAGTAGATGTTTGGTGTCTGCAGAGTCCCAAATGCAGCGTGTCTTGGACTCAAGTCAAAATAAATAGCTATTTTAAACCTCTGAAAACCTCTATTGTTGCTTGTGGCCACCAAAAATGAGCAACACTCTCACAGACAGAAGATCATGTTGGAAAAATGAAAGATTGTTCAAGAGAGTCAAAGCGCAAGTCGAGTCTCAAGTGTTTTGACAGCCAGTCCTTTGTCAGTTCTCAAGTCACTGGTGTGTGCCACTCCAGCACATACAAGTCCAGGTTACAGACTTGATTTCCCGTCTCTGGTGCTCAGGAGACATGGGGAACGCCTTTTCCAAGCACACGGAGACGTAGCAAACACGCTGCTGATATAAGTGATTAAATGAACAATCAGCTTTTTCCACTTCTAGAGAAGAAACATGGCTGATCCTTGTCATCAAAGACTAATCATAATGTACCTTTTAAAGAAAGAATCACATTTTTATTGATGTATTGTTGAGGTGTATGTTTGTCTTTGTCATTTCTTCCTTGTGTTTTTTTTCTCTGTGTATATACAGCAAAGACAATACAACCAGCAGATGTTGTAGATGTTGCAGATGATGATGTTAATTTTGTGGGGACCTTTACCTTCCATACAGATGTTTGTTCTGAAATAATTCAGATAACTGTATTATATGTGCTGGCGTTTATCCTGAATTCTCTTTGCGTTTGTCTCTCTTGTTGTTTTTTAGGTGGCTCAATGGCCCTAAAAGGAAGAGGAAGAACAGCCAATGTTCGGTGAAGAGTATGACTGGTGAGTACCAAACTGGTTTCTGAGAGAGAACGTGGGCTGGGCAATCAATAGAAAATTCCCTCTTTTTTTTTCTTTTTTTTTAAACTGCTCTTTCAGCATTTTGTACAGGACCACTGATGTATTTTTAAATGTGTATAATCTCTTTAAAAAGCTGTCAGGCTCGTGCTGGCAGATCGCAGCCACTGAACGACTGCGCAGGAGTTGGCGGTCGACTTTCCAGTGTGGTCTGGTGCACGTTATGCTTTCAAGGAGAAAAGGCAAAGCAATTTGGCATCTGCCACCAGTAAACAAAGCCCTTTGCTTTTCTTGCTTTTGTGTCAGAAGCTGTTTATTATGGAAGTGACAGCTTTGAATCCCTGGAGCTCAGGAATGGAAACACTGAAGGGAAGAGAGACATTGAGAGGGATGTGGTGGGAGGAACGCCGACATAAAAATACAAGTGTACAGAATAGCTGAAATAAAGCAGCCGATGTCAGGCCTCTCTGCTCGTTTCCCCTCATGCCTTGTACAATATTCTACCTGACACGGTCCATTTGAGCTGGGACACTATGACAATATGTCAGTGCTGGCGTCACGGTTGCCTGAGATTGGATTATACACCTGGTAATGATGTCAGGGTTTTCCTGTGGGAGTGTGGACTCTCACAACATCCCTCAGTGGCCGTTCAGGTGCAACTGTTTTCAAATCGATAATGTAAAAGTTATTTTTGGTAGTTCACAGCCAATGATCTTTCAATACTCATACATTTGTCCTTTAGTCCAGACAGTTTCCATCGTGTGAGGCTCATCTGAAGCTCAGGCCCTTTCAGAGTGTTTCTTGGATAAAGGCCAAACCTGCAGTGACCTGTTGTCATTCAAGGACCTCAGAGACACAGCTTCCTTCAGCAGCCCGATCCATGCTGTCCTGAACCAAAATGGTACAGGTTCTGTGAGGAAGCTTGTGAAGACAAAATATTTATCTTGACTGGGCCACTCTAGAAAGACCTCCTTGTTTTCACTGAGTGTTGAGAGCTGGAGGTATAGCAGGGCTTGTTTTGGGAGGGGCGGGCAGCCAGAGCTGGAGAGCTGCAGCAGTATTGATTTTGGGCTTGGCTTCCCCACCAAACCACAGCGGAGTGGTCAGGGATCTGCCTGCTGCAGCTCGCCCTGCAGTTCTTGTTATTTGCCGCTTTTCTGATGTTCTACTTATCTTTTTGGCACTTTTCCTGGCTTCTTTTCCTTCCTACCTCATTATCGTCCTCATTCCTCTCACTTTCACTGCTTTTTCTTTACAAATATACTCGTGTGCTTTTAACCTTAACCCTTTTTTCCTCTTTCTGTGTCTAAACTCTGATTATATAACTCCTACAACTTTTACAGAGTTCAGCTTGGCTGAGATGTCCCTTGTACCGCCTTGGCGCTCGCTCTAGTCTTTCTCTTCTTGTTTATGCTCCCTTTCTCACCATCCTTTTCTTGCACCCCCTCCTCTTCCTCCTCCTCCTCCTCCTCCTCCTCCTCTAAAATGTGTAACGAAGCCAAAAGGCAGAGCCCAACTGACACTGCCAGTCACAGCTCTCACCATGCCTTCATGCACAGTCAAGCATATGAATCTGCACAGATGTTTAAAGTGCTACACTGCAAAACTGATTTCTGAAATAGTTTTAAAAAATAATTTAAAAAAAAGGCCTTGTTTCTAGAAAAAAATCTTATTTAAAAACATATCTTACTCTCTCTTAAGCAAGACTAGATTTAGGAATATTACAATATATTATTCTTGAATCTAGTCAAATTGTCTTGTATAAAGCAAAAATAAATCGGGGGGGTTGAGGTGAGGAAAATTGCTTGACTAGAATTTTGTAAGTTATATGCTTTTAAAATTTGTTTGTAAGTTATATGCTTTTAAAATGAGAACAGCATTGTTCAAACAAGGCTTTTTTTTTTTTTTTACTTTCTCAGAAATCAGTTTTTGCAGCGTAAAAGTACAAACAAATGAAATCTTTACGGTTGCATATCACCCGTTTCACCCGTTTAAATTCTCTTCCTGGTAAAGCTTAAAGTTCATGTCAGGTGGGACGTTGGAGAACTTAAAGTTGTCCTTTTGCAGATTTATCTTTTTCAGGCTCATGTAATCTGAGACTCTGCATGCATGCCATTATCTGCGGGACGCCTCTCTTTTCTTCCTCCCGTACGGGGTTATTTCTGTGGCTCTACTACTACCCAGTCAAAGCATACCAGTATAGCCATCTAAAGGGCTTAACTTTGACCCTGTGTGCTGTCCTTCATACGTCACTGGAACAATACATATGCGTGCACGGATTTGTGACTTGCTCTGTTTGTGTTCACATGTACTCGAACACCCACGCTGCATTTATTTGTGACTAGCAGCGGACCATCTCCTTCTCGCCCTGCTTCTCAGCTCCATATACAGCACACAGAGCTGGAAATCTGCTATTTCCTGTGTCTCCTTGGGCACTCCCTCAGTAGCACTGGCCTTGCAGGCAGTATAGAAAAAAAACAAACTGTGGGGTTCCCAAGTTAAAGGCAGAGGAAACACAGAGGGAAAAAAAGGTTACACCCAGACAACAATCCAGAAAACTTCCCTTTAGTCCGAGTCGGTGAGGTCAGGTTAACATTAAAGATCCTACATTAGTTGTCAGACTGAACTCTTTTGAGGAAAACGAGCTGAAACTGTATTTGCAGTTTTAACAACAAGGCGGAAATGTCCCGTTGACCTTTTAATTCTTGTAAAATCATCTTACGGAAGAAACAATCCTGACATTTCTCTTATTGTCTGTTTGAAGTGTTCTGCTTTGCAGTCTGGATTGTAGCTGCTTTTCATGTACATTGTCATGAAAAATTAATGAGATAGATTAGATGTGTCTTTAAAAAAAAAAAGAATCCAAAACAAAAAGCATGCTGATGAGCAGAAGAGTGTAATCTCACCTGACCACACAGGCATCACACTTGTGTGGCGTTTGTTGTGCTTCAGCAAAGCCACACCCATCGCTGATGTCGCAGTGAGGCGACTGCAGGCACATGAGCGCCTGAAACATAGCAGCTCAGCTGAAGCAGCATTTTCAAGTGCATGTCTTTTTTCTTTTCTTTTTTTTTTGTAAGGGAGATTAAATAAATTGGATGAGAGCATCTGAGTTGGGGCTGCAGCGCTCTGGAAATGGCTGGAATCTGACGGATGTTAACCCCAGTAGAAATGATCAGTCAGGCTCAGAAACCTGTTTTAATCCATGCTAAATATAGATATATATTTAAAAAAATGCCTGCCAGCATTTGTCTTCATCCATTATGACCTGAAGCAGCGTTTGTGATGTGAGCTTTTACCTCTGAAGACTGGAGCCCTGCAAGTCAGATCATCCTTTTCAAAACAGCAACTTTTATGACTGTTTTTAATAATGATGTATGCGAGCAAAGACTAGTAACCCAGTACAACAGAGCTGAAGTTTCACCAGTCAAACAGTTTTTATTTTTTTGTTTCTTATTTCCTCAGTGGATGATAAATGAAGGGTTTTAGTGGACATTTATACATTAGTGAAAGAGAAAGAGCGCTGCTCAAAGCCTCAGGTCTCAATGTGTTAGATCAGCAGAGAAGAAAGAAGTCAATAAGCCATTACTATTATATTGTTACTCAGTGAGGTCCACTCATTCATCATTTATCCTAAAATGGATGATCGAGCTGCAGTCCGACCATTTATTTGATATTTAGTGCAGCGCTAACGTGACTGACAGCGACTGAAAGGGAAAATGTGGACCCAACAGATAAGTGTTGCTGTGAAATCTAAGTCGTACCCAGTGATAATATTGATGGTTTGCAGTTGAGAGGGTGTCTCTGTTGAAACTAATTAGATATCTGTTTTACATTTAACAGTCCTACATCGCAGCGTTCGCTGATTGTTACTGGAATGTGCGATCACGTCGGCTGTTCGCAACATGACAAAGGCTTGTTCATTGATCAGAGTCTTCGGCCGTACGCAGATGAGTTTTTTGGTCAGGAGGTACTGGACATGTTTCAATGCAGGGCAGCTGGTTGAAAACCTCACAGCAGCACAAAGGACCTTTTGTCATTTTTAGCTCTGTGGGCTCTTCTAAAGACGCACAGGTTAAGTCACTTTTACAGCGCTGTCCAGGATTGCTCTTACTCGGTCATTCTTTCATTTTCTCCTCCATCGTTACTTTCTCAAAGCTTGTTCATGACATCCACTGAAGCTCCGTGGAGTGAATTCATCGTTGTTGATGTTGATGTGCCACGTGGATCCCAGCCGTGTTATCCATATTACTATTTCTTTTTATCTTTGACTTTATCACTGATAGGGATTAGGCGTGGAGGTTAAGGGGGGCGATTAAGCTTCTCAAATGTTGTCAAATGTTTTGCATTTTAAAACAAAATTATATTAGTGTGAAAGCATGAAGGGGGACGTATCCAAAAACTGCTTTGACTGTGGAGGAAAAAAGACTGTTTGAAGTGACTGTCAGGTCAATAACTTGTTCATTGATCAGCTCTCCCACTTGGTTTGAGCATCATCAGTCTGACTCAGCGAGCGGTCCAGATTTGGAGGCTACTGTGACATCACAGCCAGATCAGAGTAGAGCGGTATTATCCAGCATCCTCATCTTTCCCTCCAACCAACTTCACATGATTCTGTATATGCTCAGAAGTTAGTTGCACAAAGCTGTACCAGCAATCTAAAAAAGAGGCACACCCCACAGAAACGGGGGGAGGCAAATCAAGCGGCTAACTCCAGCCTGTACGGCAAAAGGTTATGATATGTATCAACATATAGTACATTGTTTAAGTTCCCTCCTTTTTGGAGGTAAAGTGAAGAAAGAAACTGTATTTCATAGTGTTTTTTTACAGACCACGAAGGTTAGCTTAGACAGTCTTCTTCAATAAACACAACAATGGACACAATCTTATTCTCTCCAGGTTTGTCCTCCTCGTAACCCCCCACCCCCTGTCCTCTTGTTCTCTCAGGGTACATCCCCAGCTACCTCGAAAAGGATGAGCCATGTGTGGTGTGTGGCGACAAAGCCACTGGTTACCACTACCGCTGCATTACCTGCGAGGGCTGCAAGGTACGCACACACCAGGTTCATCCATTATGAACACTTGATGGAAAGCCTCTGTGCTCAGCAGCTTCTACAAATATGCCTCATATCCGACTCTCACTCTATATGTTTGTCGTTTTGGTTTTTTTTCCTGTTCCTCCACTGTTTTTTTCATCTGCACCCGTTTCTTCCATTCATCCGTCTCCACCTCTCTGTGCCTGCAGGGTTTCTTCCGTAGGACCATTCAGAAGAACCTCCACCCCACCTACTCCTGTAAGTACGATGGCTGCTGCATCATCGACAAGATCACCCGCAACCAGTGTCAGCTGTGCCGCTTCAAGAAGTGCATTGCAGTGGGCATGGCCATGGACTGTGAGTGATGAACTTGATCTGATTTTAAGCACCAGTATCAAAATTAACTCTGATGTAAGATGATAAAGTTTAATTCTGAATAGGTTTTAGCAGAAACTTAATAGAAGGGATAGCAACCTTGATTTTTTATTTCTTGCTCGTCTGTTCAGTGGTGCTGGATGACTCGAAGCGAGTGGCGAAACGGCGCCTGATTGAGGAGAACAGGGAGCGACGCAAGAAAGAGGAAATGGTGAAATCCCTCCAGAGCCGTCCAGAGCCCACCGTGGCTGAATGGGACCTGATCCGACTCGTGACGGAGGCCCATCGACACACCAACGCTCAGGGCGCCCAGTGGAAACAGAAGCGTAAATTCCTGGTAAGGAGATGTGGAGAGCTAAGTTAACAAGTCATTTCCCTTTAAAATGTGATTAGTGTGATTTTTGTTCATACTTTGCTCTCCTGCAACTCTCACTCTCCACTTTCCTGCCACTCATGAATGGTTAGAGGTAGCAGTTAAAAAAAAACATGATTAGAATTAAGGATTAGAATCTTTACATAGTTAAAAGAACATTCTGGAGATCTGTTATCAGAAAATAATGAGTCTACACTTTAATTCGGGGCCAAAACAACAAAGTGGTTTGGGATTAAAGCTTGAATATATGATACATTAATGCTGCTGACCAAACAAAATGCTCTTTTAAGCCTCCAACAAGACTCAAAGTCTCAGTCCACTGAAGTGATGGTGGGGATCAGACCCCTACAGATGAACTGAGGTCATGTTAACTAACCTGACATCTCCTTCAGGTCACCACCATCTAAAGTCTGAACCGCTCAACTGTCAAATGTCGGGCGTCTGACAACAGATGCAGGATGAGGAGAATGATAGAAGTGTCATTAATGTCTAAGAACTGACCCAGTTCTGTGGAAACTGTGGCCTTTAAATTTTCAAATAGACACCATCCTGATAAATCAAGCACAAATTTGAAGTTAGAAGAACTACTGTCTTGTATAAAGCATCTGAAATCTACATTCTGTTACAGAACACCAGCAGTATTTTTGTTTTTTTTTCTTCCATCGTTACCGCCACTCTTTGTAAAATGTTTTCTTTGCCATCTCAAGTCTCCACAAGCCTCCACTGAATGCATCCTTGATTTAAAAATTTAAAAAAAATGGGAGTTTGACTGTACTTGTCTAGATACTGACTTTGAACTGGAACAGAACTTTTAACTGCAACTGGTGACATTTAAAAAGAACACAAGTACAGAAAAGGCGGCATTTTTAGAAGCGCCGCTGGACGCTCTCTGACACAAAACAACAGCCTACAAATATGTGATTGTGTCCCACTTACGACCCTCAGCTATGACGCTGACGCGCTCTCTGGTGATCTACTGGGCTTTAAAAAAAAAACAAGCATGTCAAACTCATAAATCGGGGGTTTGTTTTATTGGAGTGAGCTCATTATGTTCAATTATGCTTTTTATCGCTCAGTATTCCCTGCTGACTGTGTTTGTTTTTCACAGCCCGTATCTTAATTTATCAGTTGTCGCCGGGATTTTGAAGGGAGTTAATTTATCCAAATCCTTCATGGCTCTTGAACAATCTGATTCCCTTCTCTGTTTTCATTAACACTTCAGCTGCATGTAACGTTTTCCTTGCTTCCTCCCTCTGCCTGCTCTCGGTTTCTTCTCCGTGTTGCCCATCTGCTTTCTGTAAGCTGCCTCTTTATCTCAGCCGAGGCAAATCCTCCGTCACGAGCTGTCATCTGCAGGTTGGCAGACGGGGTGTCTGTTCTCCCGCTGTGCTGAGACTCGTCCTGGACAGCCCTGTCAGGTTGTGCCTGTCGAGTGTCAAGCCTCCCATGGCACACACAAACGCAGACACTGAGCGCACGTTGTGTCTGAGATGACATCGTTTTATGCACTCGTTTAACAGTTTCACAGCAGAACTGAAGCCAAGATCATGGCCAAATCAATATTTTACTAAGGATTTTGTGTGACAGTGTTGTGTGAGGGGTAGGTGGGTTTTTTTTTTACAGCTTTTGTGCTCTGCACATTATGGAGGGAATTGGATGATTGTGAGGCAAAAGGGTTCATATGGGAATTATAAAGCTAAAAGAGCTGCAAAAATAGAAAAAGTAGAGAAATTTCCTTATAGAGAAAGCTTGATTTGCAGTCACTGTTGGTGTGTAGAAAAGTCACCCTGTCCGTTTGTTTCCTTATGGAGCGAGACTGGTTGTTGATTAAGGATGCAGTGAGAAGGTGGAAGGTTCAGGGTGGGTAAGAAGTATGATTTAAAAGATAATTTAAAACTGGAGCAGGCCCGTTTCTAGGATTGAACATGCACTAAATCAAATGTAGAGACTGATTTGCACAGTCCCCCTGCTGCTGTGACGTATGTATGGCTCTGAGCATGGTTCATCTGCAAGGATAAATAGTTATATTTCACACAGACTCACCCACTAACAGGGCTTCTAGGCTGCATTCACTGAACCCTGAACATCTAAATTTACATTCTAAGAAAACCCGGATAAGTCTGTTCCGCCCAATGGGGATTGCTCCTATTAAAAAAAAGCAGCAGTGGCAGCTTCTCATGCACTGCATTTCAGCTCTCAGGGGTGCTATTCTCTCAGGGGTGATTTCACCGAATGATGCGCCAATAAAGCTCTCCACAGGTCAGGCCAAAGACGGCTCTGTTTTGCTGACAGTGCTTTTTTTATTTTGATCTTATTTGATATCTAGTTTGTTGCCATCATCCCTGATCCGTTCATGCTCTGCGGCTTGTCTGGGGCCGGGTAGCAGGGGCAACAGTTTGAGCAGGGATCCCTGTAATCACCTCCTCTAGCCCTACCAAGAGGATGCTCCCAAGTCTGCTTCCTCCTGGCAGAGCTGATTATTTAGGTTGGTTCCTTTTGATGTGGAGATCCAGCGACAGTTGTCTGAGATGGAGGCCTTGAGACTCTAATCCCCATCTGATGATGAAAGGAGACACATTTTGATCTATTTTCAACAGTTGACACAATTTCCTAAGGTCTTGATGAAATGTCTCAGTCATGGTTTGGTCAGAGTACCACACAGACAGTGCACAAGGAACCTTTTCCAACCACGTCTTTAAATTTTTGAAGCATATGTAGACACCCCTCTTACTCCACCCTCCTCTTTTGGAGGGTGTGCCTCTTTTTAAAACGGTATTGCAGCTTGTACAGTTGTAGACTGCACATGGATGACTCTACTCTGATCTGGGTCTGCAACGTTGCAGCACTTTGCAAATTTGAATTTAGTCAGGCCCAAACAAAGTAACAAAGTGATGTTACGTTAGCATTGGTAGCATAGACATGTATATATACATATACAGTATGTATATGTACAATCAATCAGATGACCCATAGATTTGTACAGAGACCCTTTGAAGCCCATTTTTCTTCTAACTATGTGGCACCATGTTGCAAAGAAGTGGGACAAAGCTGTCAACGCTAATGGCTAGCTCTCATTCAAGCATATCACATGACTCCTGGCATCTATTGGTCAGCTTTATCCCTTAATATAAAGGTGTTATCTGATATAACACATCAGATAAATATAAATTTATCTGATGTGGTACCAAAAACTGTACTGAACTGTACAGTTGTCATGGATGAAAAATCTAACTGTAGAAACCAAAACATATTTTCATAATGTAAATATGTTTAATTATGCTGCAAAGTTAATTATGCTGCAAAGTTGGCTCTTTTAACATGGGACTCAATGGGGGCTTAGGGCTTACTCTGTTTTGGAGGCAGCTCCTAGTGGTCAGTCGAGGAACTGCAACCAAACGCATTTCCTCATTGGACTTCAAATCGGGAGTGGGATGGTTGCCACTTGGTTGGTGGTCACCTCAGACACCAAAATATATGCTCCCAAGTACAGAAAAAAAAGTTCTATTAAAGAATATATTAGTCATACTGGAAACCATTGGTTAAATTAAAAAAAAAATACTGTAGTCAGTCCTTAAAAAACATTAGTAATCCTTTTCCAGTCACAGTTGGTATATGGTAAACCATAATTTGTGGTTGTCAGATTACACCTAATAATAAGTAGGTAAATACAGAGAGGCTGGAGACAAGTCTCTGCTGTTGTCCACCTGTTTAAATAGGTCAAGACCAGTTTAGATTGGTTATAACTCAGACACGGTTTTCTGCATCTTGGGAGGGTGCTTTATTAATATTATTCAAACTACAGATAAAACAGCCCTGCATCAACATTATATAAGTAGACAGCTGACGAGGATTAGCATGACGTGGCGGTAAGACACAACCTTAATGAATAAAACAAATACTAAAGATAGAATTAATATGCATGTAAGAGAATACGAAGAAATGTGTGATAAAAGTATATAATTATAGTTTTTTCAGGGATAAGGTGCAAAATATTGTGTCGACACAGTGCTGCAGAAAAGATGGATGATTTTGGAGTCAGTAGCTGTTAATAATAAGACCATGGTTGAGCAGTTCATGGGTGTGCAGCAGATGCACAGCAGCATGAGAGGCCTTTGCAGAGTGTGCGTGAGTGTGTGCAGATTCCTGAGCCCACCTCTGACTTGTGGGAGTGAGTGCTGTGTGTTTAACTCTCAAAGATATGTTGGCTGTTGGCTAAAAAGTGTTCTTTAGTCTGTTGTACGGGCACACGGGATTAGGCAGCGCTTCCCCGATGGCTGTGGGGTGAAGAGTCTGTGTCTTTAATTAGGTTTTTGGCCCTGCAGCTGCAGCGGGTTTGGTGGAGTTCTTCAGTGTTGGGATCTGGATACCAGTGGTCTGCAGGACGGTCTTTGTGATGTGCTGCAGTGTCTCGCTAGTCTCAGAAATTATTCAAAGTGTTACTGTTGCATGGTCATTAAAAGTGAAGTATGGATTTACAGCTGCGATGGACTGGCGCCCTGTCCAGGGTGGACCCCTGCCTTTCGCCCACAGTGAGCTGGGATAGGCTCCAGCAGACCCCCGTGACCCTTCACAGGACAAAGCGGGTATAGATAATGGATGGATGGATTAACAGGATGTGGAGGATGAGATGGTTCATATGACATTGATAATCTTCAAGAGAATTTTTATTTATGAGTGAATCTGCATCATCACTTGAACCACAAACATGCACCAAAGTTTTACTTGATGAGAAACCAGTTTGTCTGAATTACATGGATGCAGCAATAATGCTTTGAGCATTGACAGGATAACAAGAAACCTTGTAACAAGAAAGTCTTTAGAGAGTTAATCCTCCATCCACACAAACGTCATCATGATTGATGTCACTGAGTCATGTTTGTCTCTGAACATAATAGGTGTCAAAAGTTACCACGAGCAGGCTTATAATTAGATTCCTGATCCTCACTTCCATTTCAGCTGAAGGTGATAATGCACCACAGTGTAGCTAACTGTCATGCACATCAAGGAGAAAAAATTAGCGCTAAATATGCAATACCCATCACCAGAGTACATCCAGTACATCCAGGACAGGCACACATGTACACCAACTGTTAATTGTGACGATATGAGGTAGACAGTAAGCTGCACTCTTTTGATTTGATTGATGTGTGCGCAGCAGCCATCTAAAGGTCAACTTTATTTTACATCCATTTCTATTCAAATACAGTTATTATTGACATAATGTTCAGCTTTTCTTTGATTCAACATCCTTCTGAGATAAAACCGGCGGGGATGTAAAAGCTGGGACAGGATTCCACAATGTCCCCCAATCGAATCTCGTAGCAAAGACACAAAAACAGAACAGAAAATGTAGTTCTCAATAACGGGGGGGTTTTTTTCTGATCACGACGACACAATCAACCCGAAGGTTTGGACATCTCCTCCATTGTTGCACATGTGAATCCAGCGCTACCATGACCTGGATGACAGCGTCTATATGGCAGCATATTACATTGTAGTATGAGGAGAACACCGTTGCCATGGCGCAAGAGTACGAGAATATATCGAAGGAGCTTCCAGACTACAGAAACAACCTCCGCTTCAGTCTCGGATGCAGACAACAGAGACTTTTCCTCAACAGCAAAACTTCAGATCAGTCAGTTTGAATGAACAAAGCCTTCTGGATGGAAGGTGAGACTACGTTTGCCCTGATTGAAGCCTTTCAGAGTTGTCTGTGCAGGTTTCGAGGCTAAATGAGGCATAAATCCTTCTGGCAGTTCTTCAGTTTTTGATTTTGATTGGCCATAAATTCTTAACCTTGTTCTCAGCAACAGTGACCAAATGTTCCTCCTCCCTCCTCAGCTAATTAGAAACTAAGCTGTCGTCAAACTTAGCAATTACAAACTGAAACAAGAGTGATTCGGAGCGTTTTGGACATCTGGTTTTAGTTGAACTTTCAGCTAAAAAACAACAACAAAAAAAACAAAACGCCAGCGTTTCTGAAGTACATGCCTGCAGTGGTGCTCTCATGAGGAAATCTGATCATCTTCTCATGCACTTCATTGGACTGTACAGTCTTTTTGATCATTTTAGTAACGCATGATTTATGTCAATAAAAGAATAAGAAAAAAAACAACCTGAGGCTCAGACGTCTGTATGCCATTAAGAATGACGTGTCTTCAAAGGAGATGTTTTTGCAGTAAAGGTGAACTTTGAAAGCCAGAAATTTCCACATCTGGCAGAGCAGCCTCGTAATCGTTGGCGTTGATCAACAACTTGCCTCATGGTTTGAGCGTCTGCGAGTGTATCAGGCAGTTTAACCGTGACTGTCCAATTACAGCAAACCGTAGATACAGTAGATACTTTAAATTGTTGTGAAAGTAATCCTCTCCAACTGACTTTCCAGAACTGGAACGCAGGTGAACCTCAACACATAAATGATGAGACAGCTGTGATGAGTTTCCACTCTCAATGCAGCAATTGCCTGTCCCCTAAGTGCAATACGATTCACATTGAGGTCCAAGTTTCTGGTGCAAACTGCTTTCTTTTCTATTTGTGACGGAAGAAAGTTTTGCTTAAGGAGAGATTAACACGTTCTGAGCTTGTTTAGGCTCCCGGACCAACTAAGTCAGCGCACAGGCAGACACGTAATCCCCGGCCAGATCTGCAGGGTAAAGCCTTCTGTTTTCATTTGCTTTCATCCAGCTGGCCATGCAGCTAATGAGCAAACAATGACAGTTGCAGGAAAATCACACCAGTCCATTAAAAATAACATATGAGCGCCCATAGATCTGAGACATTTACAAACACCACAAATATCCATGAACTGACTGTGTGGTCTGTGGCTGTACCAAAGCTAACGGCGCAAGCCACTTTTGTAGGGTTGGGATTAACCCAATTATAAAATTCCTTACGTGCTTTGGGGATGGTGAACCCCTTAAGCATTGAGCCATTTCAGTAATTTGCTGAATATTGAAATGAACACATAAAAGTCTGTAATAGCTCCACGACTGGTGGGCAAAAATGATTCAGTCAGAAGACCCTCAGGGGGAGATTTTCTATCCTGGGCAAATTAGTGTGCAGTTGCAGATTGCAAATAGAGTTGATGGGAGTTTCCAGTTCTGCAGGCGAAGTTCCAAAATTGAACTAATCTACAACACGAGTGCAACCAGCTCATCTGAATTATGACAAAAGCAAAGATAAGTGTTGAGTCTTATGACTGGCTGGAAAAAAGGCTGTTTGTCATGAATTAGTTCCTCCATAAGTGCCCTAAAACTGTGTTTACAACTGTTACAGGTTTTATTTCATGTATTTATCCGTGGAGCAGGATCAAATGGCACACGTGAGTGAAGAGAAGTTATTAAAGCCAAATAACATCGATAAGGATAATCTCTTGATCTCATCTACCTGCCAGAATACTGCCAGCACCTAGAATGTCATATGCCAGTAATCATGCCAGTTGCTTAAGGATCACATGGCTCAGCAGTGGTTTTGAAAAGGAGATACTGTCATTATAAATAAAATTATACAAAAGAGAAACCCTTCACACACCGCCCCCCCCTCCCCCCTCCCCCCCGGTGCTCCACAACACCTGTGTGTCCTCCATGTTGAGAAGTGAAGACTTACTTTTTTGAAGGTGTAAATAACGGCACAATTGGCCGCAGTTTGCTTGCACAAGTAATTAATCTGAACCATCCCTAGGCCCCAGCAAAGCAAAGCATCAAACCATTCACACCAGTTGCCATTTTGGAAAATAAATCTCTCATCAGGAGAGTATAAAGGTGATGACTAAAACAAATTCGTATTGATTTGTGATTACCCATCCCTCACAGAGGGCAAGTGGACCCACACAGCCCCAGTAAAATGCCATGGGGGGGGGCCAGTGGGTCCTCTGCCTGAAATGTTGAGGATTTGACTTTGTCACGTCACCATTTTTGTAGAAATTCCACTTTGGAGGAAGGCTGTGCAATTTTCTGGACTTCTGTAATTACATTGGGGTGAAAGGAGAAATCTGGCGAAACTAAACCTCTAAAAAAAAGAAATACAAGTTAAAGATGGTATTTCTGTCAGTTGTATCTGTTTTAAAGGGGGTCTGATACACTGACTCTCCCCAGACAGCTATTTTATCAGCCCTGAAATGAAAAATGCCCACTGACCTCCACCAATAATTTAATGCTTTGTTTTGGCTCTGGCATTGAAAGAGTTGCATCTGTCAATGTTATTATTACAATTATTTAAATCTTCCGTGAATGCTCACACAGCAAAGAATTGTCAAAGCACTGATTTAAGCAATCTGTCTCCCTGTATTATATGATCGATGACTCTCTGTGTGCTGTGATTATTTATATATTTTATCTTATTCTATTCATGGCTGGAGCCCAACCTGAATAAATGACTGTGGCTTTGACACATGCTTTACTCAGTGGAGTGTGAAACAATATTTTTCACAGAGCCACAATTTACAACTCAATAAATATATGTATTACTGATCTGTTTGATGACATTTTCCCATTCTTTTCCCTGAGCACAATGATTTGTTTTTGATATGTTGTTTTTTAATGTGTTAGCACTTTGTGGAAGGGAGCCAAAGTCGTATACAACAATTCCTCCATTTCTATCAAGTTGAAGTTTGGATTTTTATGGTCCTTTGCAGTACCAGATCATTTTCCTTTACAGCCGTTCTGTTGTGGATGTGCAGATGGGCTCGGCTTTGTATCTCTGCTGAATGACCCAAAGTTTAGCTGCCGTACAGAAGGTCTCACATTCAACTCCAGAACACTGACATGCAGAGTTCATGTTCATGTTTGACCCAGCAGCCACGTTTCCATTACAGTTCTGGCGCAAAACTAAAGTCTGTCCAAAAGGTCGATAAAACTCAAGTTCAAAATGACTGCAGTGCCATTAAGTCACGTCCTGTGACATGGTTGTGTTTTCTCTTCTCGCGAGGTGTCCTTCCAAGAATAATGGAGACAGATGTCCAGATCCTCTTCAGTTTCGGGTTCATTTCTTTTCCTGCAACTTCTCTGGCTCTCATTGATCTTATAGAGATCTGCTTCAAACCACCACCTTGTTTCCTCATACGTGGAGATTGTGATGTTAGAGGGATTTCTGTGGTGTCAACAGTTTCATGGAGCAGCAGCAGACTAAAGATTTCAGGAACTTCAGCTTCTCACACCACTTTTGATGAGCTGGACAACAGTTCCTCCTGTAGCGACTGCTGCATCTGAAGCTACTTCCTACAGAGACGTGAATGTATGAAATCATATGACCTGTATATGCGTAAAAGGTGGTTCTATTAGCCTGGAAATGGAAATGGAAATGTATCACAAGAAAATTTGAATTTGCTCAGCAGGTTCGTCTCGCTACCCTCCATTAAAGCTCATTAAAAATGTCCAAAAGTCTTAGACTGATCTGATTGGCTCCCTATCTTTGGTAGAGCATCTCTATAGAGCTTAATGTGATGACGACAGAGCTGAGACGTTGTAGTCGGGATGGTAGACAGCAGTAGTTTGAATCAGCGTTGACATCAACAGTTAATTAAAGCCTTGGACTTCTCTTAGTCCAAGTCTGTGAGTGATTGTGGTAGATCCAGTAAACCTCTCTAACAATAAATTCAAGAAGTAATCTGAACATGATTGTGTATATCTGTCATTAGCTGTAGCAGCTAATGTTAGACAGAACAAATGTTTTCAGTGTTTGAGTTAATTCTGTCTGCAAAATCAGCAGCAATCATTGGATTCCAGTTTCATTATACTGGCGTCTCTTCTGTTGACTGGTCCGCGTCGCTCTGAGTACATCAGTCATTGCTCTGATTGGCTGTAGCGCTAACCAGCTGCGTGCAGAGGCAGGTTGAGGAGCAGCAGTTGGTCTGACCTCCTGGATCAGGAGGTCTGGTGGCTCGGTTTCAGACCTGCATCTGTTCAGGTGCGGCTCTGATCTAACAGGCTATTTAGCTACATCAGTTTTGCTAAATATTCCTTCAGAAGACCTCATACAACGTTTTTTGATATTGGAATTTTTGTGAAATTGACAAGTGTCCCATTGTAGAATAATGGATCCAGATCGTTTGGAAATGGCTTTTATATACCCAGTTTTAAAAACTTTCCTATAAATTCCTATAAATAGAACCTTGGAAAGTGTTGCTTTGTGTTGCATATGAATGTAATATTAATATCGACATAATCAGCCCTCATTAAAGATTAGTCTCGTCTGCCATCTGCCAACATTTCCTCGTATATTTCTTCACATTTCTTTCAGTCTTCATCTTTAACGCTCTGATGTAAATATTGTGAGCTTTACCTCAGTGGATACGTGAATGTTTAGTTTGACAGTTTAGAGAATGTACATCAAAGAGAAGGAAAGAAAATAACCGTTTTAGATATTAATTTATGCTATTGTTTCATAGCTGCTTCAACTTCTTGCTCTGTGCCCTTTTTTTTCTTTTTGACTTCAGTCCAGCTCAAATATTATCTGTTCTTCTATCATGACATGTTGTATTCCTTTTTGAAAAAAAAAAAATCACAGATGTGTTTTGCTAGCAGTATTTCCACATATGTTTCTCCTTCTCTGCTGACTCTATGACTCTATGCATTCCTAATGAGGATGTCAGCCTGAAAATAAGAAATATATGCTTCCTGTGAATTAAAATTGAAGGTGACATTTACATGCAGTGTCATTTTTTTAAAAATTAGACTCTGTTTCCTGAAACATCAATGATGTCTTAGGGGCTGGAGTTAAATTGGTGGTAAAGAATGTGAAATTGGGTTGAAATAAAGATGAAGGAGATGGATAATTCAGCTCTGATCTGGGTCTGTGATGTCATAGTAAATCTGAATGAGTAATATTCAGACGTTTCTCAGTTCCAACTAATCAAAGTCTGGACTTCAAAGTACATCGTACCTGTCAAGTGTTGAACTCCTGAGGTTTGGACTTCCTGCAGTTAGTACAGCTGTGTACTTGACAGTTGACTTGAGCATAAAATAAACACTGAAGCTTAATGTGACTGAGAATAAGAGAAAAGATCCGACAACAGTTCGATTGATGTTTATATAGGCTCTACTGTGATCAATTAACCACAAATTTGAAGTTAGGAGAACTGCACTCTCACAGGAAAACATATTAAAACTACATTTCACTACAAAACAACAAGGTTATATTGCTATTTTACTCTGTTCTCCTCCACCGTTGCTGCTGCTGGTTGATGCCAAATGCATTCTGGGACACGCTGCCCTCTCAAGTCTGAATCAGTCTACACAGGATGTAATCTTGATAAAATACACACATTTGTTTATCTCTACTGTACTCGTCCAGATGTGGACTTGAAAATAGCAACAGAGCTTCAGCTGAGACTGATGACGTTCCACAAGAGCAGACAAGTACTCGTGTTGAGGAACAGGGTTGTGTTTTCGCTGCGTTTGTAAGTTGGTGGTCACTCCTGACAGTCAAAGCTAAGCTGTTCCCTCATTCCCTCTTTCTCTCTCTCATATAGCCAGACAAAATCGGCCAGTCCCCAGTCACCCCAACATCTGACGGAGACAAGGTGGACCTGGAAGCCTTCAGCGAGTTCACCAAGATCATCACCCCTGCCATCACCCGCGTCGTCGACTTTGCCAAAAAACTGCCCATGTTCTCTGAGGTGAGTGCTGCTGAGCGGTCCTGAGGAGAGCAGATGTCAGGCTGGGTTGTAGCTGAGGAAATATGTGATCTGAGAGGTCAGTCAGGATCATCAGTTCCTGTCTCACAATAACCCCGAGATATGATCATTACGACTAATAACACTGGGCTATTAAGAAAAAGTAAAAGGGTCACGTAGATTTTTACACCTTCGAGATTTTCAGAGTTGCTCCATCTCAGGCAAAAAAAAAAGAAAAAAACGAATCTAACACAAGGTCACATTTATACGTCTGCTGTAGGAGTCACAATATGTGCACGCTTTGGAGAACAAACCCAGAAGCAGCCTTTGTTTCCAGTGATGGTTTTTGCCGCCTTAATTAGTAACATTCAATCATGGTTCTTGTATCCGCTGTTTGTAATGAGACTTTACATGATTGGATAATTATCAGGGAGGCTGAGTTATTGTCGACTGAGACAGCTGCAGTCAAAGAGCTGTGCGAGCGGGAATCTGCAATAAATCACACAAGGGGAGAAGTTGCAACTGTGATCCATTACGAGGCTTGAGAATATTAATCACAGCTGCTTTTGAAAGTAGATGTCAACCCTTTTTTCTTCAGTCAGTTTGTTTTGTTGAAATTTTGCTGTTTTTATTGACATTTTTACATCTATGATGGATACTATTGTTCAGATGAGGATACAGTTTAGTTTTCCAGACACCTTCAGCAATGTGTCATCTTGTAAACGAAACACTTCTGATCTGATGAAGAGGACCTCTTTATTTTATTTATTTTACACAAGATCTCTTCATGCAGCAGCAGCAGGACCTGATAAGAACAAACAGAAACAAAGCCTGCATTTATTTAGCCACTAAAAATTAATCTGTTGCTTTCCTTCAAATTGATGCTGCACTAAATGCATTATAAGCTTTTACTTTGTGCCCCCCCCCCCCGAATGGTAACAAATTTATGAGACAAATTGAGGCAGCGAATGCCAATTAGTCTGCTCAGCCGCTGGGAGCAGCACGGTGAGAAACAAGCTTAAGTGAGATAATTCAGCACACCGAGCCTGCAGATTTAATGACACGGGTTTTAACTCAGAGTCTAATTTCCATGTAAGTTGCAATCTGTGTTAATCAGTGGAAACAAATGTGTGCTTCTTTTTAATCCGTCTTCATCTTTCCCAATTCCTTCCCCTTCACCACATCTGCGCTCTCCTTGCTTCATTGTATTTCTTCTCTTATTCTCTCTCTAATTTCTTCATTTGCTTCCTTAAAACCATCCATAAAGAATGAGATCGGTCTACAACTGTCTGGGCATTTACTAAAATGGTTTCAGCGTAGAAACAAAGCCAAGCAGCTTGTTCAAATAATGAGGCAACGCAGAGACTCTAAGGGCTATTTTTCAGTGGAACCAAAGTGATTATCCCCCAGGGAGCCATGGGACATTTGCCCAAAATATTGACCACTGATTGTAAAAACAGTCGTGGCCTCCTTGGTTCAGTTTTGGGCAGAACAGGGTGTTGAACTTCCCTTCAAGGATTCTTTGAGCAAAGCTCGTGTCACTTCAACGCGTGAAGCGATGTGGTAAAAGTGAAGAAACTAGCATGGAACTCAGACAGAAGAGGGCAGATGTTGGTCTGAAGGGAAAGGCTAAACGGCCGTCTGCAAGACTTTTGCCGTGTTTAGAGCAGCTGCACGTCTCCGCAGGGCAAGGTTGTACGTTGCATTTCTTTGTACAAGTGCAAGGATGTAAATTCTCTTAAAAGCAAACCTGGACGCGACTGAAAGTGTAGTTGAAGAGGAAAATTGGCAGCAAGAATCCTTAGATGTTTGCAGCTTGATGACATGATGGACTTGGTTTCACCACTGTTGCAGTTACTCCCATATAATCATGTAATCACACATTTTTCTTGTTTCATCCACAAGTAAAGCTTATAATCTTGACCTCAATTGTTCTATAGTGCAGTTATGCTCAGAAATGACTGAATATGTCAGTAAGATAACATATATGTGTGTATATGTATATATATATTTAAGTAGAGTCGCGTGAGTGACGACAGTAGAGCAGCACACATCTCAATAATCTGTCACTTCCCACCTGCATTCGTCATTGATTGATTTGAAGAGGCCTGACACTTGAGAAACTTTCAAAGCTTATTAATCAGTGTGACAGTGTTTAATTCTTCTCCACAATACGGCCTGTACCTGCATGATCGCCCGCAGATGTGTTGCAGTTTATATTCAACATACAGCTGTCTAATGTTCACCTTTTTTTTTTTTTTTTAAACGTCTCAAATACTTGTGTGTCCTAAATGTTTTAATTGTCTTGTATGAGTGGAGATCACTTGGTTGCACATCAAACCTACCCTCGGGTACCAATAAAAGTAATCTAATCTAATCTAATCTTAAAAACTTAAATTACGTGCTTCGCTGTTGTACATGTACAGCAAAAAAAGTAAATACTGTCCCTCTATAAGAGTACATTCAAGAGATAAAATAGTTAAAATAAAATGGCCACATGAATTAACACACAAGATCTTCAAGAACATTGTTAATTATTTTGTGAAACGTAATCAAAGTCGAGCATTTATTGCAACTTTTTCTGAGGAATACAAGCTGTTTTTTTTAGCCTGTTGGTTTCTTCTTTTATTGTCAGTTCAGAGATGGAGGGTAGGAGGGGTTCTTGAGGATGCTGCAGGTACAGATGATCCAGGTGGTTTTCATAGAGGGATTTTAGGACGTGGAGGCCAAAAACAGAGACTGAAACATGAAAAACCCCAAAAATCATGAGCTGCATTTATTTTCTTAGAAAATACTGGAAATGATCCAACGTGCTTTAAAGGTCTTCCTCTGTTGTTTTTACAGCTTCAGTTCTGTTAAATGTGGCTGTCTGCAGGTCTGTAAAGCGGAGAATATGTTTGCATTCAGTAATAAAACGGTACCTCTGTGTCTTCACCAGCTGCCTTGTGAAGACCAGATCATCCTGCTGAAGGGCTGCTGCATGGAGATCATGTCGCTGCGAGCGGCCATCCGCTACGACCCTGAGAGCGAGACGCTAACTCTGAGCGGG
This sequence comes from Arrhamphus sclerolepis, assembly GCA_037176975.1. NCBI lineage: Eukaryota > Metazoa > Chordata > Actinopteri > Beloniformes > Hemiramphidae > Arrhamphus > Arrhamphus sclerolepis. The sequence continues at coordinate 10,287,357 of JBAMYA010000011.1, read as the reverse complement.
GAGATGGCTGTGAAGCGGGAGCAGCTGAAGAACGGCGGCCTGGGCGTGGTGTCCGACGCCATCTTCGATCTGGGCAAGAGTCTGGCACAGTTCAACCTGGACGACACGGAGGTGGCGCTGCTGCAGGCGGTGCTCCTCATGAGCTCAGGTAGAGTCTCCAGTTAAAGCTGCTTCATGCCTGTAAGGTAAAGGTGAAAGTCATTAACCGCAGCGCTTCATAACGTAGATCATGACCTTTTGGAAATGAAAAAGTAATTACGCTGATAAAAATTCCCCACACGTATTCAGCGTCAGTGCAGGAAGCTCATCTTAAATATGACTTTAAAACCTTTGTGGTTGTTTCGTTGCAGAACTCTAATGTTAAACATTTGTGGAAAGGTCATAAGATTCTGGTACATCTTTTCTTTTCTGTATAAAATCTGTATCAGTTTATTCATAATTCAAACAGGCCAGATCAGAAAAAGCTGGATAAAAAACCAACAGCAACAAGTAGAACTGAGATAAATCTGCGTATGGTTCCCTGTAAACCACCTCCTCCCAACATCGTCTCTCTCCCGTCCTCCACAGACCGCTCAGGCCTGACCTGTGTGGACAAGATCGAGAAGTGCCAGGAGACCTACCTGCTGGCGTTTGAGCACTACATCAACTACCGCAAGCACAACATTCCTCACTTCTGGCCGAAGCTCCTGATGAAGGTGACAGACCTGCGGATGATCGGGGCGTGCCACGCCAGCCGCTTCCTCCACATGAAGGTGGAGTGTCCCAACGAGCTCTTCCCGCCGCTCTTCCTCGAGGTGTTCGAGGACCAGGAAGTGTGAAACGCAGTCGCCAACGAGCAACGGGAAGAGGAAGCTTGCGCAAAATGGGAGATGGGCGAGGCCGTTCGCTTTTTGCGAGGGGTAGGATGATGGGAGAGTCTCGTCGGCGGGAATCCGCATTTCTCCAACATCACATTCACAGTTTGTGGTTTTAAAACTGGAAACAATTTCTGAAAGAACACACCAGCAACAGGAGAGTGACACGGAGGGTTTTGTTTCATGAACGCCCTCCCCTCCACCTCTTCTCCTCACATCTACCCCTGTTTTAAAATCTGCGTGTGGGGCCCTTCTGTCTGAGCATGATGTCTTATCCAGTCAGAGTTGTAGCCATTTGCCAAGACACATATGCAAACACACACACACACACACACACCACAGCTTTTCACCTCAGTTCTTCAGGACAGTGCTCTTTACAGAGGTTAGTTCCCCTCCTTGTTTTTTGTTTTTTGTTTGTTTGGTTTTTTTTTGTTTGTTTTTGGGTTTTTTTGCAGCGGTCACACAGTTTTAAACCCACGTCTCCAACGTCAAAGCTGGGCAGCACCTCTCAGTATTATTTCTGAATAAGTGTTAAAGCGGCAGTTCAGAAACTATGGACAGTAGTGACATGGTCATGCAGTCATGCAGGCAATCAGCAAACACTGCGCTCTGAAATTTCAGCAGACTTCTTACGCGTCTCACTGGTGTAAAATGGCTGTAAAGAGGCAGCGCAGCCAGATGTAGTTATCGATTACTCAATCTGAGCCGTAACCACTGTCTCTGGAGCTGCTTTTCTTCTCTCAGATCCCACTGAACCGGTGCTATATTTATATAACTCTGCTACCGTTTTCTGAAATTATGTTGTCTACCTTTAAAAACAAAAACAAAAAAAAAAAGGGGAAAAAAAAACCATGCAGACCACAGCGCTCCGCAACTACCTTCATCGTCGTCATCGGACCGGCTCCTGTGACATACAGAACACACAAAAACGCACGCGCACACACACGAACAGGAATGTGCGGATTTGCTTTGTCATTGCCGCGCTGCTCACACCAGCAGCCTCCTGAATGACAATGAAGCCCTTCTCTCCTCTGCGATGAAGGAAGGGAAGGAAGGCAGAGAGGGGATGATTAAGGGGACGCTTTTGGAGAAGGACAGAAACTAGGAGTGGAAACACACTGAGAAAAGCTGTGATAGCTGGATTGCTTAATCAGAGCAGGGGTCAGGAGTAAGTCCTCCACACCCTGCCTCCAAGGAGGTTTAGAATCGCAGCAACCACCAGCAAGACTGCAAAGTTATTCTTACACACCCTTTCTCTGTCTCTCTGTCTCTCTATCTTTCTATATCTCTATTCAGCACACATTGACACAAAAAACACACAACTTCACCTCAGAGTAACGTGAACGCCTCATTTTACTGTACACACTGTGCGGCAGTGTGGACTTTTGGCCCTGACCTGCAGGGTTTCCAGAGACTCTGCTCAGTGTGGCCCCTCCAGGCTTCCATATACATTTGCCTTTTTTTGTTTGTTTGTTTGTTTTGTTTTTTTCACCGTGGGCACCACTGAGAGCAGGCAAATGCCAAGAAGGCGACCATTTACCTCAAAATGGACACACCCCAAGGCTGGGGCAGCGTTACTGCCCCCGTGGTGTCAGGGACTACCTCACGTTTGTGGACACAGGGCAGCTGCCCGCAGCCTACACGCAGACATACGGCCGCTCGGGCCGGCGCGTGTGCAGACTAACACACAAATGTACATGGTTTTGTCAGAGCAGCACACTCGTAACAACAAAACACTCACAGAACACACACACACACACAGTCAGTGCTATCACTTGGTTCAAATGAAATACCACTGAAGACAGGAGGGCCGACCACCCCCCTGCACGGTTGTACTGACTCCAGGGAATGGTACCCATCACATTTGGGTTGTATCTTTTTTTTTTTTTTATTATTATTATAATTATTATTATTATTTTTGTTTTTGCTTGTTTTATGGGACCAAGTGTCATCTTTTTTGTTTATTTACCCATTTCTGTAAAAACAGAAACTCACAGGACAGAGTGGATGTCGAGCACAGCTGATGGATGGATAACAGAGTAACTGAAACCCACAGTGGCTGCGCACGTTCAGTTAGCATGCATGCAAAGCGCCGTTTCTGCCTGCATCCCTTTGGTGTTTGTTCTTGTTTTGGTTTATGGCCCACTTATGATGGCTGCCACTGGAGTCTGGTAGATACTTTGCATCAAATGTCCGTGGCAGAGATCATACGTGTATTAGCGAAATGTCGATGGAAGTCGTTGATTCGACGAGAAGAGCTCACTCTGTTCGTTCCACTTCTGGGGCCAAGCCAAGTCATGCAAGACGGAGTTTTACACTCAGAGCAGCGTTCACTTGGGTCGCTCGTTCAGGATGGGTTCATCCTCTCTCCTCATAGCAGAGGAGCATGTGATGGTGTCATGTCCCGCTGGGGCACAGCAGCAGAATCAGTGCTGACTCTCCATCAGCTCAACATTGCCCCCCCCCCTCCCTTGGAGCTTAGCTCAGACCTTTACAACAGACCCCACTCAGCCTGGCTGGTGGGAGTTTTTGCACTTCTGCAGCCCCTCCCCCCTCACCCCTTCCACATCAAAGTTTAATTGACACACATCGGTTCACTCAACTCGCCCCAAATTGGTATTCTGAGCTGCTCTGTCTAACAGAGGCTGACAGTCGCAGAGGGATGGTTCCCAGAGCTGTCCTGACATCAGTATTAGACCAACAAACAGGCTGCTGGGGGGGCAGCTCCGTGCTTTCAGCAGGTTTTAAATGCTTTGTTAATGTGGTGGTTGTCCTCTCATCAGCCAGTCTAAGATTCCTGTAAACATCCTCGCTTTCATCATCTTTATCGTTCCTCATTCGCTGTCCGTCACCCCCCCCCTCCTCCTCCTCACTTTGGCCCAAAGTCACACACACCAATCAGGATCCAGGGCTCTCTCTTGTGAGACCAGGAAGCCATGACTGCCCCTCAGATGTGAACGAGAGACTTGCACTCGAGAGCGTGAGGATGCAAGAGAAGTAGGAAGCACGGGGACAGGAAACAAGGAGCCGAGGGCCCCGCCCCCTCTCTGCCATGACTGACATGGGTGAGAGACGAAACACACGCAGGAGGAAGGGTGACGTGGGAGATGGGCGTCGCCTTCTGCCCCACAGGGACCGCTGCTCCCACGCCAGCCGACAACCCCAAATGACCTCCCGCCCCTTAAAGGAGAGCCTCCAACTTTCATATTGTGAGGGTCAGAAAGAGATCCCACATTCCAGAGATGCAGGTTTGGAACACATCTTTGTAAAAAAAAAAAAAAAATTTAAAAATTTAAAAAAACCTGATAAAGATTTTTAAAAAACAAACAAAAAAAGATGTTCATTGTTGAGCTGACTGGGTATGTGTGTGTGCGACTGAGGGTGTTATGATGCTGCTCTCCCTTCTGAGGAAGAAAAAAATTTAAAATGAATATGAACCCACAAAAGACAACTAAGAGAGAGGACTTAAAAAAAAAAAAGACTCCCTAACAACATTATCAGATTTCCTTTTTCATTTTTGTCATTGTTTTTCTTTTGTTTCTGTTTGTATTTTGACGCTTTAACTGCTCTGTGTAAAAGAGAAAAAACAAACAAACAACGGCTGTAGTCACTTTTTGACAATGCGTGCAGTGTAACATAGAAAATATTTTACTTGTTTTTCCACATCTATCGTTTGTGTTCATAAGCCAACTGATGTGTTTGTCTCTGTGTCTGTTCAGTTGTCCGTCCTTTTTATCAGGAGGAACTTTCAACCAACAAAACAGGAATTTCCTTTGTGTGTGTGTGTGTGTGTGTGTGTGTGTGTGTTTGTGTGTGTGTGTATACGCATACACATACATACATACTATATATATATATTTCTTTTTTTATGACTTTGGAGAAAAAAACAAATAGTAAAAAAGAATATAACATAAACTGAAAAAAAAACTGAAACACAATCTTGTCATACCTCACACAAGACAAAACTCAAAGGAACTTGGGAGGAGTCATTTTTCAGGCACATGTGAAAATTAAGAGATACATATATAGTTGTAAAAAAGAAAGAAAGAAAGAAAACAATGTAAGATAATATGTGCTTGTGTAAACGCGTCAGTGTAAGTTACAAAAGGACTCTTCCCTCAAGCTTTGGCGCCCTCTTATTGATTTGGCTCACAGATGACGGAAGCTTCGACGTAAACGTGAGAACATGAAATCATCGAGCACTTCTCCGAGCTAAAGGCTCAGCGGTCTGTAGGCGGTAGCTGAAAATGTGAACGGCCCAGAGACTGAGGGATTTTGACTTCTGTAATGGCTGAGTGTTTCATGGAACTGAATGTAGCTGACAGGAGAGGGCGCTGGACCTGAGCCCGGTACCCACAGCCTAACTTCCACACACCAGCAGAAAGGATAAAAGGATAGTGGTGTCACACAAAACACAAACATTACAAAAAAATGAGAATGCTTATTGCCCATCTGCAAGGTGCAATACAATGTTATGTGTTTTTGTATGTTTTCTGTTTGGATTTAATTTCTTTGACCTTTATTTTTCTTTTTTGGCCATAACCAAGGATGTAAATACAAAAACACTCAAGATTCATTGTAAAAAGTCAACTTAACCGCTCCATCCCTCTGTCCTTTACGCAGGGGCGGGTGAAAAGAAATCAAAGAAACTTGTAATGCTTGTTATATTTTTTATGTGTGCACCCTCTCACATGTGCATGCACATCCATGTTCCAAAAGTGCCCCGTGACATTAATCATGAACCCTGTGCCTCCTGTTGTTTGCAAAGAGATAAAAGCCCACCCATCATAATCTCACAGCGACATGAAGCGCCACACATGAGCGGCGGCAGCTTCTGTGTACGTGTGTTCACCTATGGAGTCAGTCACTTCTTCCAAACTCATGATGTGAGTGTTTTCCAGCAGCCCCAGAAGCTGCAAGACCAAGAGGGAGCGGGGTTGGGAGGCAGGAAGTGGGAGAAATAATTAGTGGGCTATTATTTAGCGTGGCTGCCAGCTGACCTTGCTGCCAAACACCCACATCATAGTCGTTAAAGTCTACGGTGGATCTGCCTGTTTGTCCAAAGTACCGACGCCTCTCTGAAGCCAGCCTACAAATCTTGCAGCGTCTCTGTTTGAATGAAGACAAGCACGCAAGGCCGTAAGAGGCCACTTCCACAGGTTGTTTAACGATGTAGCTGTAGCTCTGCAGCGTAATGAGCCCATGCGTCTTGAAGAGAGGGGGAGCATTTGTGGTAAAGCGATATCTGGCCAGCGTCCCTGCAGGTCGCTTCTCACATGGATTTCAGTCCACTTTTTGGACGAAATCTCAGTCGGTTTTATGAGACTGGATAGCTACTTAATCTGCCTAAGATGCATGAGATGAAGTGAAAATGGGGCCTTGGATGCTGCGAACAGTCTGAACTGGTTCACAGCTCTGACTGAATCCAGCTGGAAGTCGTTTGATGAGGCCTGTGATTCAAACACGCTGCATGTTTTGTGGCTGGTTTTGCGGAGCGTCGAGGCCCATCCCTCCATAAGTCCTGGTTTATTCTCACATGCTGACACTTTGGACAAGGGTGAAGATTGTCTGTAATGTCTTTTGGTTTCATTGCTGTGTTCGGTCACCCCCCCATGCCAAATGTAGAGTTTGTTAAGACATGCAAGTAGCAAGATGTCTATGCAATTTCCCCTCCAAATCTCTCAGAAAGAAAGGCTCAGTGTAACAACAAGGAGCCGGTCTTTGCTTATGAAATCAAATTTGGCCTGGCTTGAATTCTAGAGGCTCTTTGCATGACCCAAAGGCCCTTGCTACTCTGTGTGGCCGAGGGCCCGGACTCTTGGATGGAGCTGGCCTGGAGCCCAGCTTGTCGGCTGGTCTTCAGGCTCATTCAGAGTCGTCTGTGTGCAAAACAAGTGGAAGGGGTAACTGGGGGCGTTGTGGAGAGCAAGGATGCTATGAGATGTGCTGTTCTGTGTAAATTGCTTGGAGTGGTGTGTCTCGTGCACGCGTGTTGTCTGGAGATCTGGGTACTGCTCTTTTTTTTTTTTTTTTGGGTTTCATTCGATGCTCTCATAGTTTGGTGCCTCATATTCCAAAACTGAGACAAGCGGCTAAATTTATCCCATCTGGAAATACGTACGTGCAGCTCCGCTTTTATTTCATATATGTGACCAAGTCAGTGTAACCTGAGAGTATTCGTGATGGTTGATGTTTATATATGAGGTGTACGTAGCATAAGCAGGTTTACTGGACCCGGTACCTCTGCGTTTGACCCGGGAGGACTGGAGCTGTTATGATTTTCAGTTTTAGAAAGAAATAGAAGAATGAAAATGAAATGACCTCATTGAGTTAAACATCTAGAACCTGCTGTCCATCTGTTTGACGTAAGCACTTAACTAAAAAGCACTTTGAAAGGCTCAAACCCTCAAAAGTGGTTAAAATTTAAAAAAAGAAAAAAGCTTTGTTTGTTGAAAGATATATATTTAAATTACATACCAGGCAAATGCCTTTTGCACCATTTAATGTTTAATGAAATTAGTTTAACCCAAAATGAAAAGAACTTGTACTTCAGAAAAAGGAAAAAAAATCATGTTTACAGTTATTTTTGATGAAGTGCAATAAGCGAGTGAGTGTACTATTTCTTGTCTAATTAGATCTTTTCTGTCCATTTGTGGGGAAATGTTGCACCTTCCCACGAGAGCATCAGCAGGACGCAGTCACAGACACACACGTGCACGCACACAAACACAACTGACTTTTTGTGACTGGGTAAAGGAAGCTATTGAAGGATTCTCTCAGGTAAAAGAACATTTTCTAATAAACGATGATAAACCTTAGATGAACAACCACTGTTCATTTTCTTTTGTCTTCTCAATTCATAATTGTGCATCTTTGTCTGCGTCTGGAGCTCGACAGCTGTCGGGATGAACTTGATTTGCCGAAATTTGGCCCCGAGTTTGCTTCTGATCAGAAGTCATCTGGTCCTCATTGCTTTCTTTAACCCTAAAAGAAAACTTCCTTTCTTCATGTGCTCAAGTGGGAGAGTGTTTCCTCCGTTTGTGAGCTGTTTGGATATTGTGCTGCATGCAGTGGAAGCCCTCTCCTCTCAGGAAAAACAGAAAAAAAGGAAATATTCAAAACTTCATCAAGCAACGCCACCCTGACAGGCAATTTGGAGACGCCCACGAGGTCCTCGGCTGCAGAAATATCAAATAGCAGCAAGAGACACAACAGCCATCATTCTAAAGCAAGTTCCCCAACTACGCATTTTTGCTTTTTTCTCACTTCCTTTTCTTTTTTTCCCCCACATCTGGTCAGGTTTAGGTAATAACAGTAGTGTACTTAGTCAAAGTTAGGAAAGGTGTTGGTGCTCTGCATAGCCAGCCTGTTTAGGTTCAGGAAACAAGCCTCTGGGTCAGGTTTAGGTCCTAAATCTACTTGATTAATGTTTAGGAAACAGACTTCCTGGTCAGGTTTAGGTGCGAAAGATAATGTAGCTGACGAGGTTTGGGAGACAAACATCAGGATCAGGTTCAGGAAACGCTTTTGTTTGACTTTATAAAACATTAGCCAACATCTAAAATTCACACACAGAGAATATAACTGCAGAAATTCAGAATAAACTGGAATTGTTGAACCGTATCAGAATTCTGGACTCATCAGATTGATACATATAGAAATATCCATAAACTATCTCATTTGATTTTAGAACTAGAAATCAATCAAAATATTGCTTGTTATATATCTTTTTTCTTTATTGCAAAAGTCAAAATGTTGAATGAGTTTCAGAATCCTTATTTTGTGTTTTCAAATTGACCTGGAATATCCATATAATGTCTGGTTTTAGTTTATTTCTAACATTTGGGGTCTTTTCTTTGTGGAAATGGTTTAAAGTGACGCAGTGAAATCACCACATCTCACAAACGTGAGATGAAATTTAAAAAATGATGGTTACAGCCTTCATGATGTCTCCTCTGGTGGTGGACGCATCTGCAGTAGCGTACGGTCCACCCTCATCAGCTGCCATCTGTCCTTCCATCCGTCCATCCATCCAGCCCAACCATCATCCGCCCCCAGAGGACCAGAGGAGCTGCTTTAGTTCCTGCCTCCACAGGCCTCTTTCATTTTCCTCTGATGATGTTATGGCGTCCCGAAAGGCTGACGTGGCTAAAAGCCAAGACTGCGTGCATGTAGTCGTACGTGTGTTGTGTGTCCGTTTGAACGACCACTTTCCCTCTGAAATTCTCCAAAAGCACCTTTTCAGGCCACGGCGCGTGACGGGACGGCCGTGTTGTAGCATTTCCTGTGAAGAATGTAACTTCTGCTGTGGCAGACATGCTAACAGAGAGCAGGAAGACATGCAAGTGGCAGCACTGCAGGAGATGAAATCTAAATTGTTTAGTTTTTCAAAAGTCAAGAAGCAGCAAGAAAAGCAGGTTCTGCTGCAGAACAAAGCAGATTAATTTTGAAATGATGGCCTTATTGATTGCGTTTTCTTCCTACCTCCTGCTCTGTGGCATTGTTAGAGTGTTTTATCCAGCAGCAGGGGATTGCATGCTGAGTTTTATCTCAGATAAGAAATCATTTGTTTTCCAGCTGAGATTCTTTCAAGCATTTAATGACCAAATACAAGCCAGTGCTCCAACAGGTGACAAAAAGGTGAAATAATTCTAGATAAAGTAATCAAAGTGCCAAACATTTTATTTGTATGGACTGAAAAACCAGTTCTGTCTGCTAACATTCTTTATCAGTTATTTGTACACGAGAAGACAGGAGCTGATACGATCCCACCTCTGCTTCCGTTAGCGTTAGGTGGAAGCACCTGACATCGCTCACTGCCAACGTAAAACATGAGTCCCACTTAAAAGGTCCTTTTGAAGTCAGAATCCACCATATTTCAGGCATTTTTCCATTCCAGAGTATAGCGCAGGTACCAGCAGTGGCTGTTTCTTTGTTCAGAACAGATTCCTTTCAACAAAAGCTTGTGCTCTTTCCAGAAAGTACAAACAATTCTTGGTTTATTTGTGGATAAAATTCCATTATGACAAACTGTAAAGTACCTCGATTCAGCGTTGGTAGTGCGAGCTGCTTCGGTGTACTTGGGTCCTCGGGCGTCGCTGCCCTGCATGTTTAGGATGTGTCCCGGTTCCAAATGAATGGGTCTTTTGCAGGCTTGTGCAGACAGCGCTGATCCGTTCTCCGGGATCAGGTGTGCTGGAGCAGGGAAACATGTGAAGACGTGCAGGGAAGTGGGTCCTGAGGACACTGAGATCGTGGAAAACAAAATGTGAAAAGCTGTACAGAGCCAGTCTGAGCTGTTAGCGTGTAACGTAAGAAGGTCGTTGGACAACGCTGTAGAGCTGGAACCTGCCACTTGAAATGTTTGAACAACGATTGAACAAAATATGAATAATCAAGGCCTAAAACCTATTTGATTATGGAATAATTTTCACCACAAGGCCACTGTACAGAAAGAGTGAACCCAGCTAATCACACCATAATGACTTGCTAGAAAAGCGTATCAGCCTTCGAGATGGAAGAACCAGGGATTCAGTGACTGGTATTTCACCTCCTAATTGGCTTCATTTTTCAGACCTGGCTGCTACCTTCTCATTTTGTAAAGCATCTGCAACTGCCATCTGGCCACTGTTATGAATAGCTTTGAGGGAAATTTGGCATTGTTGTGTTTTGTTTGAAGTACATTAAATCCCACTTAGAAACTAAAGACACTTATGGGAAGAACTGTGGCACGCATTTACAGTTTTATGCTGCTCTTACAGTCTAAAAAGAGATTTATATTGATGGAGATATTTTTCTTAACGGGTGGGAAATTACGTCCATAGACAGCTAAGAATGTATGCAAACGTTTTAGTCGTCCGTTAGTGACAGACGTATGGTGGATCGAGAAGATCCTGCGAATGGTGAGGTGTTTCTCAGAAAAAATATGCAAAGTTAAAACTGATGAGTGCTCAGGTTGATGAACCGGCCTTAAAGGGTGCTTACCGTCCACTCTTCATGTCTCCTGGTTGTCTTTTCTGGCAAACTTTACACCATCATCTCTTTTGTCACATAGAACCACAGAACCATTGCAGGTTTGTTTGTTTTTTAAGAAAGGGATCCATTCATCCAGACCAGGTCCAAGTCACTTATTGTTTTGTTTTTTTGTTTTTTTTAAATCCCTCAAGGGACATGTTCAAAGACTTCAAAGCAATTATCACAAAAACTGATCATGCAAAAGAGCATTTACAAAAAGTAAAAATAAAAAAAACATTTACAAAACTCTCCTAAGAGTTTGAGGTTTCACTGACTGCAGGGGCTGCTGGGAAAACCGTGATGGGTTCTGCAGACACTCAGGGGTCGACCTTTCCAGTCAGGGATGGATGGTGCCAAAGACAGGATGTTAGGTGTTTTTGTTAGCTGTGATGGAAATCAATCTATCAGCCAGGGAAGTCCCATAATCTCTGCAGGCCAGAGGGAAGTCTATTTCCAAGAGCATAAAGCAACACGATGGTCCGTCCTGATCCAGGAGTACCATTCTGTGCCATGCTGGATTGGACTTGCTGATGAGATTTGTTTTTGTTGGCTTATCACAACAACAAATTGGGTAAAGAAGAAATTTTTATTTTAACACTGATGAACAAGGAACCAATTTAAAAACAGAAAAGGTCCTGAGACACGTCTCTAAAATGATTAATACAAGTTAATACTGGCAGGTTATCGGTCCCTTAAGATCCAATACATTTCCACCTGATTCAGATCTTCTCAGCCCTTTAAGAAGATGTTATCACTTGTTATTACTGCGAGAAATAAAACTAAGATGCGCCGTCCTCCTGTGAGGATCAGCAGGCTGTTATCACCTAGAATTAACTTGACAAATCTGTACGTGGGCAGAGGAGACAGTGGTGGCATTAACAAGCGACCGCTGTGTTTTTACACTTTACACTTTCTGTTGCTGTTTACCTCCACCTTACCGGGGTGGATTATGGGTTTTAAACCCTATAGCAGCCAATCACCATTTACACTACTCACAAAAACTTAGGCATTTATGGAAAATGTAAGAAGTTCATGCTACAGTGATATTATATCATGAAACTTGATTAGAATCATGCAGTTGT